>QJSC01017076.1:941-43961 GCA_003697955.1 Calidris pygmaea | reverse complement strand
GATTTCAGGAGGATCTGCTCCATGATCTTGCCAGGCACAGAGGTGAGACTGACCGGCCTGTAGTTCCCCGGGTCTTCTTTGTTCCCTTTTTTGAATATTGGAGTTATGTTCCCTTTTTTCCAATCAGCGGGAACTTCACCAGACTGCCACGATTTCTCAAATATGATGGAGAGGGGCTTAGCAGCTTCATCTGCCAGCTTTCTCAGGACCCGTGGATGGATTTCATCAGGTCCCATGGACTTATGCACATTCAGATTCTTTAAGAGGTCACGAACCTCATCTTCTTGTACTGTGGGTGGTTCTTCATTCTCATCTCCCATGCGCGTGACAGCACAAAACCAAGGGAACCGTGCCACCCCCATGCCTGTGCACATGGTGGCTCGCACTCAGCTCCCCAGGTTCTTCTCAAGAGAGCTGCTGCCCAGCCAGCCAGCCCCCCGTACCTTCTTGTCGCAGGCTCTAACAATAATTCAGTTCCACGGTTCCTACTTGACATACACCAGCACATGAAGTCCTCTGGCAGTACTACTTCTGCCTAAGTTTTTCCTGGTTTTGGCTTCCCCACAACCTCATATTCCAACTCCCATCTGACTACTCTAGCTACCTCCCTGTGAAACACAGTCAGCCTCATTTACACAGCCCTGGCTCCCTCTGTAATTTCACACTATTTTTAGCAAAAAACCCTCAACTTCAAGATAAATTTCAAATTACTTGTATGGTTATGAGTTTACCTCTCACAACTTTCTCCCCTTTTCAAAGAAGAAAGATTTCCAGAAATCTCACTTCTTCTGAAACATTCCTGGGTATGCCAGAACTTGATCCCAGAACTCAAGATGCAGGCCAACCGGTTCCACTATTTATTACATGTAACTACTAGGTCTTTTGAGCTGTAAGCACAGGTGTTGAACACATGTTTTCTACTCTGGCTAGATGTAATATTCTCACCTCACTTACAAAATCAGCAGAGTTTTAATATCGTTTATGCCAGTTTTGTGCATCATATCCCACAGATGCTTAGAAAGCTTATCCTCTGAGATGGGTGCCTCGTTAGCTGACTGGTTAAATCCTGAATAAATAGTTTATACTCACAGTCAGAATAAAGGTCTTCTCTCTGCCATGGGAGAGGGGCATAAGTAATTTTAATACATCAACTCAGTCTCTACTGTGTATCTTTGCAACCAGAAAATTGAGCTGCAGTATTTCAGGTGCTGCTCAGCATCACTATACACAGCTCTCTCTATGAACACTCCTCATTGCAAGAAGCGTAAGTTCTCTGAGTGTAACACAGAAATACAGAATATTCAGGGCAGCATGCAACCTTACGTCCACTGTCTGGACGGAACCATATCTCACTTTCCAGAAGGAGTCAAATACAAAAATCCCTCAAACTCCCCTGTTCACCTCACCTCTACCTGTGCCCAAGCAATAGCATGGCTATTCTCCAGTACATTAAGCTTTAAAGTATGTATGTTTTGCAAAAATGTTAGGATGTACTCTGAAAAAGAGAATGGTGAACGGAAATCTGGCACTCAGATTAACAGAGCTGCTACATGCCTTCTATGAAGTAAATTTTAAAAGCTTGAAAAATTCCCCTAAATACAGTTCAACTTGCATTCCTTTCCTAATATTGTTGGAAATAGAACTTATTTTTAAACCTATACAATTGCTAAAATACAAAACTGCTCAGTTTTCAGAATTTTGAATCTACAAGACATTCTTACCCAGGCATACAAGCAAGTTTACTTACAGTCGAGAATACTTTTCACATGACATGCCGTAAATCGTCACATATTAGTTGATGCCCCTGAACACTATAAAAGTACTGAGACTGAGATCTACTAGAGCAGTGAGTATTGCTTCATAAAGATTAAAAGAAGAGTAAGAACTAGATTTGCCTGAGTATTCCTTTCCTAATTAATACTGGTATTGTGAAAGGGGAGAAAGAACACTATTGCCTGCAATTGCAATTTCTGCTTTAAGCAACCAACAAACAACAGGGTTCAGAGAATGTGATATTAGAAGGGAAGTTTCGTTCCTTCTCCCCTTGTAAAAAATGAGGTAAAAATGAAGTCAGCATACTTTACAAGCTTTTTGTGTTCTTCCGTTTCTGTTAAAAAGTAGATGCTGTCTGCAAATTAGGTCAAGTTTAAAAGTCACAAACAATAAAAAAAAGCCCTTGCAACTTCATGTTCTTTTTTATAGAATTTTATAGTGTTTGTCAAACAATACAATTTACTGTCAAGTAAGACTGACACCTTCTTAATTCTTTCTCATTCATATACCGTATTTTAGCCAGTGGTCTGAAAAGCTGAATCTCCCTGCAAATATGTGAACAATTTAAATGCAAAAAAACCCCAACCCACCACCTTGTATCACTGGTTGGTGTAAAACAGGTATTGGTGATGGGCTGACTGACCACTTTCAAGCAACCCTACTGTCTCTATTCAAATTGAACATTACACAAGTAGAACTCCCAAAATATTCTTTAAAAATGTATTGAATTGTTAACGGCTCATTGAGGTGCATCACTAAGCTTTTTTCAATCAGCATGTATATGAGTGAATTTTTGGTTGTCTGGATGTTTGCACAAATGACAGTTTATCCTTTATACACCCATATACCAGTACAAACAGAATCTGACTATTTATACAAATATTCCCGGATCAAGTTCTACTATTATATCCACTCACTTTCCGTAAAGTCAATGGATATAATAAAGAAAAATGCAAACATACTTTCTGCTGGATCTCAAGGTTAGAGGATAGATATCCATATTTCATAGTTCTGAAATTAACTGCTGTGCCTCTTAAAACAATCACAATATATGGCAGGGCTTTTCCTTTTTTTTAATTCCTTTAAAGTTACTGACAATAACATTTCAGTCTCAGGGGACAATAGGTATGTTTGGCATTTTACAGTTACATTTCAAAGCATCATGGCACAGAGAAAAGGACCGTGTTCACTCATGTCCTGGTGCTAAAATGTACAAAGCAAAAGGCAATCCAGTTGACTCCTGAAGGAGGATCACTTGTCCTTCTGCAACAGGGGCATAGTTTCATCAGTATCAGAAATGCACCATACTGTAAATAAATAAACTTCTGATCAAACAGTTGTAGCAGAAGACAAAGAGATTCATTAAAAAAAAAAAAAAAGAGCGCGAAAGAAGGGATAGAAAAAGAGCAAATCAGTGACAAAGGGGAGTCTACATTAAAGTCCAGGCTATCTTCTCCTTCCTTGTCACTTTACTTGCACCCTATCTGCCCCCAAAACCCACACACCCACTACATCTAATTAGTAAGTTTTTGAGCTGATGAAGCACTTGCTACTTCTCACTGACTTCAGGAATACATACCACTGAACACATCTACTTGACGCAACACAACTCACCTCCTGTTGTAAATCAAAACACTACCTAATGTCTCACTTTTCACTCTGTAAGAACCCCAGAGTACTTTAAGTTCAAGGTTCTGCATTTTGCAGCATCTTCTTCAGTGACCGCTTACATGAATAGCTCTTTTCATTTAAGTCAGTAAATATTTATCCTTTTTCCCTGACATTCACTGTCTCTCCCTTCCCTTTCCACCTCCAAAAGAGTTTAACCAAAGTTTACCATGCTCAAGGACAGATTCTTTGAAATGTAGAGGTTAACTCAGTGATGACAGAGGCTTTATCATTTTTGTTTGTTCAGTTTTTCTTTAGAAGGATGACTCTCAGCAGCAAAGAGAAAATACCGATTTGCTTTTGCCTGGCCACTGCACTACCGCTAAGCAGAAACAGTGCAGGCTGAGGAAGGAGGAGAATGGTCCTTACTCTAAAGCAAAACTACTCCATTGGGAAAAACAGCACAGGAGAGAGGGCAAGCAAGGAATTTGCAATAGTAACAGAGAATGAGAGGTGTCTGAGAAAAGTGTGAGTGTACTCCTCAATGGGTAAAAAACTAGCTGGAAGGCCGTGCCCAGAGAGTTGTGATTAATGGGGTGAAAGCTTGTTGGTGGCCAGTCACCAGTGGTGTCACTCGGGGCTCAGTTTTGGGACCAGTTTTGTTTAATATCTTTATTGATGACTTAGATAAGGGGATTAAGTGCACCCTCAGGTAGTTCGCAGATGACACCAAACTAGGTGGGAGTGTTGATCTGCTTGGGAGTCGGAAGGCTCTACAGAGGGATCTGGACAGGTTGGATCAATGGGCCAAGGCCAATGGGATGAGGTTAAATAAGGCCAAGTGCCGGGTCCTGCATTTCAGTCACACCAACCCCCTGCAGTGCTACAGACTTGGGGAAGAGTGGCTGGAGCTGCCTGGTGGAAAAGGACCTGGGGGTGTTGGTGGACAATCGGCTGAACATGAGCAGCAGTGTGCCCAGGTGGCCAAGAAGGCCAATGGCATCCTGGCCTGTGTCAGGAACAGCGTGGCCAGCAGGAGTAGGGCAGTGATGGTGCCTCTGGCCTGGGCACTGGTGAGGCCTCACCTCAAGGGCTGTGTCCAGTTCTGGGCCCCTCACCACAGGAAGGACATTGAGGTGCTGGAGCGTGTCCAGAGGAGAGCCACCAAGCTGGTGAGGGGTCTGGAGAACAAGTCCTACGAGGAGAGGCTGAGGGAACTGGGCATGTTTAGTTTGGAGAAGAGGAGGCTGAGGGGAGACCTCATTGCCCTCTACAACTCCCTGAAAGGAGGGTGCAGAGAGGTGGGGCTTGGCCTCTTCTCCCAAGGGAATAAGGACGGGAACAGAGGGAATGGTCTGAAGTTGGGGCAGGGGAGGTTTAGATTAGATATTGGGAAGAATGACTTTCCTGAGAGGGTGGTCAGGCACTGGAACGGCCTGCCCAGGGAGGTGGTGGAGTCACCAGCCCTGGAGGTGTTTAAGAAACGTGTAGATGTGGCACTTCAGGGCATGCTCTAATGCCCGAGATTGTTGGGCTGTGTTTGTTTGTGGGTTTTTGTGGGGGTTTGTTTGTTTGTTTGTGGGGTTTTTTTTGGTGGTAGGACTCGATGATCTCAGAGATCTCAGATGGTCCCTTCCAACCAAGAAGATTCTGTGATAAGTAGGGAGCAGGGACACAGCTGTACTTTAGTCGTGACAATAAGACTTTTTCCAAGGGACCCAGCAGAGACTACACAGAGACTTTTGCTGTCAAACATAGCCTGTAAGTTTTAATCTACATAAGCCTTAGAGGATGTAAAAATTCATAGTCCTTACCTAATCGTAAAACTTAGTTCCATAGAGAGTCCGATATTATAAGATCAAGCATTATCAGCTACGCTTGCAAGTCATCTGTCCTTCATTTCTCCAGCCATAATTCTACTTCACGTAAAAAGATAACAAAGTCCTATATCAGTGTTAAATCAACAGCATCTCTAGGTTTACTGTGTCCTGGTTTTGCTTCGTGGCACGAGGGAAGTCTCTTTTTCCCAGTCTACCAAAAAATGCACTGTCCGCCTTTTCTCCTACATTGGTATTCTGCCCTCCTCAGTCTCTTGCTATAAAAAAAAGGGCTATAAATTGATTGTACAACCTTATAAATAATGTTATTCCATAAATATACAAGACCATACAAGTCCATGCATTTAGCCTTGTTCTATATAGTAAAAGTTAATCTGATCATGATCATAGAGAAAAGAAAAAATTAACACACAGTTCTATGAAGGAAAAAGCAAAATACATCACAGGAGCCATATTGTCCTGTTTGGATCTCCTACCTTGTCTTTCCCGCTTCCTGTTCAAAAAAGTCTTTGCTCTCCTGCCATTTCCCATGATCAGTATTCCAAACTCAACACCGTGTGCTCCACAGTGGAGTGTTGAGTTGGGAATACTCCTGAGTTGTAAGGAAGCCTCTGCTTCCTTGTCCCCATTCCATACCTCATTCATCTGCTCTTTGCCTTTCAGTCCCTACATTTTCTTTCACTACAAAGCCACCTCTTGTTTCTTCACTATGTTCCATGATCCAGCTTTCTTATTCTCTTCTCCATCTAGATTTCTGTTTAAACTCAGTTTCCCTCTCCACATTTTCCACTTTTCCTCTGCTGCTCCCTGCTGAGGACAGTACAGGCTGCATGGACACACAGCGGGAAGGATCACATAACATTGCAGTTGGCTTTTGAGTATTTTGTGAGGTAGGTTTTCATAAGTAGCAGTTTCCATGTTAAAACAATGCTTTCTGGAACAGAAGAAGAGCTATTGCTCAAAGCTTTCTTGGGGTTACGGAGGCATCTTTGTGCTTTATGCTAAGATACTGTTAGGTTTCAGCTTTCCCACAGTTATACTTTATCTGTAAATACTTTTTTCCATGAATAAAGACAAACAAAAGACACCCTTGTTTAAAAAAAGCAAGAAAGTTATTAAGAATCCAAGTGTTCATGAAGCATTAAGATACAACAAATACAGAACAAAGCTGTGTTGTGTACCAACACAGAGGTTCTTAAGAAACTCTCAATTAAAAAAAAAGAGCCAAGAAAGGAGAATTCGTTCTTCAAATATAAATCTCTATAGCAGGCATTCAATGCTTACAAAAGTCACGTATTTTCAAAGCCTAAATCAGCATGTTTATGTTGAGCGAAAGGACTGTTTTTTACTTGAATTGGTACTTCAATGTAACACTGAATTTAAGCAAAACTCAAGATAACCTGTACCTTCCTGACAGAGAACAAGCTTTAACGTTGCCTCAAGAAATATGGCATAGCGATGAGCAAACTGGTTCGGGTTTATTACACTTTTCCCCAGCACACACAAAGCGAATATGACAAACTACTGACACCTTTTCCTCAAGCCAAGAGATTTAGTGATCACGTTTTGTTACAGTGGGGGCCTGTAAACTGTTGGCATTCTGAGCACTTTAGCATTCACACCTGTTTGGGAGGGGGGCTGTGAAAGAGGTTCATAATACCACTGATATCTTGGTTTCAATTGCCCATGCCTTCAGATTATTAGAATCCCTGCGTTTAAGCATTTTTCAGCCTGAGAGTACGGAAATGTATGTCTTCTCTCCGTCAATCATTAGATTACAAGGATACTTCCCACTCATCCTATGAAAGATGAAAAATTGTTGTCACCCAGAATATGCAATTAATTGACCCTGTTGTCAAGTAAGCAATCACAAAAAAAAATTCAAAGAGTAAAGCAGTTTAAAAGCTTACAAAGAATGAACAAAGAGCTGGCACTATAGTCCAGTGACAAGTAGAAACACATTATGAATAAACCCAAAGGGCAAACTGGAAGTCAGTAGCTTTTCAATACAAAATACACATGAAAATCCTGGCAGAGCGGGAACACAGGACTAGGCCTTAGGTGGGGACACTTGTATCGGTCATATTTCTAACATTCTCAACTACAAATGTAGGCATACACTTCAGATTTCTGTCTAAATATTGTTGCCTAAGGAACTGCACATTATTTTAGGTGATATTAAAAGCCAAACACACAGCAGAAGAAGCCTCCACTCTCACTTAGAATCATAGAATCATCTCGGTTGGAAGGGACCTTAAAGATCATCTAGTCCAACCATCAACCTAACTCTGACAAAAAAAAATCACTAAACCATGTCTCTAAGCACTATGCCAACCCGTCTTTTGAATACCTCCAGGGATGGTGCCTCAACCCCTTCCCTGGGCAGCCCATTCCAAGGCTTAATAACCCTTTCAGTGTAAAAATGTTTCCTAATCTCCAATCTGAACCTCCCCTGGCACAACTTGAGGCCATTTCCTCTTGTCCCATCGCCTGTTCCTTGGGAGAAGAGACCGACCCCCCCTGGCTACACCCTCCTTTCAGGGAGTTGGAGAGAGCAATAAGGTCTCCCCTCAGCCTCCTTTTCTCCAGGCTGAACACCCCCAGCTCCCTCAGCCTCTCCTCACAAGACTTGTGCTCCAGACCCCTCACCAGCTCCGTTGCCCTTCTCTGGACCTGCTACAGCACCTCAATGTCTTTTTTGTGGGGAGGGGCCCAAAACTGGGCACAGCCCTTGAGGTGGGGCCTCACCAGTGCCAAAATACTTAATAGCAAAATGAAGAAATTCATAAAACCCCAACTTTTAAGTTAGGGATGATTTTGGTAGAAATCCCCAGCCCTTGAAAAACAGACTTAGATGTGACTGAATATGCCCTTTCCATCTATAGCTCTCTAACCAGCCTGAGGGAGTTCAAAATGCTCCTAATGACTATGTAACAAGGTTTACTCACCTCAACTGTCAAGTACAATTTCAGAACAAATCATCAAACCAATGCAGCTACTGCAACATTCCAACCTGACACTGATAATTATATCTTGTTGCTTATTTAAAAAAAAACTTAATTGGCATATTTAATTTGTGACTGTATTGGACTAAACTTGCATTAAAAATCTCCTCATGGTACATTGCTTCATTAGCCTGCCCTTAGTTAACTTCGTGTATTCCTTTTTCACTTGACAAACCTATTCTGTAGGATTTTCTGCAGAGAAAGATGATGTGAGCTTTTTTGATGTTAACTGCATTTCAACAACTATAAAGATTTGGGAAAATTATTGCATACTTGCTGTCATGAGGAAGCCAAAATGTTAAGCTCTGTTTCTCTAGCGAGACTAAATTTTTAGAAATGGAAGTTAAAAATAAGTCCCAGGTTTCACAACACACTTTTCGTTTTCTTTATTGTAGTGTTGGTTAAGAAACAAGTTTCCTGGAATGCTTGTTCCAAGTTCTTGCAAAACATACGTCTAGGCTGGAAACCTACTCCAGGGGCTGTGAGAGAGCAGAAACCAACATGTCAGACAAGGAAGCCATACGCCCTTCCCTGTGAAAATCCTCATGTCAGAAATTGTGCCTAGAAATAGAATTCAACTGATTTGACAGTATCTTTGCACTACATATGGGGGAAAAGAAAAAAAAAAGAAGTTAGGGGAGGGATGGAGAAGGATATTATAACCAATTTTGCAGAGCAGTGCTGCAAGGATCTTCAAGGAAGTGACTAAGTATTAGAAATAAAGATTAACAGTTTGAAAGACTTCTTAATTAATGTTACTGTAAAAGCACCAGATATGTTGGCAATTCAAGGTAATATAAATCAACTGTTGAATTGCACTAACACAGATGAGCCAAAACTGCTTTCTTCTTGTTTTTCTGTTTAACGTTGGTTTATAACAACCAATCAAGGATACTGTCAGAATGAGGATGGAACTCCAAATTCTGTCATAGGAAACATGACAACAGCTTTATTGTTTGATTTCAGAAGTTCCCATTCTCCAGAAGTATTTAAAATGAATGACTGTAGAAAGGCAAGAACAGATGAAACATACAGGTGTTTCTGCTAGTCTTCTCTTATTCTTCGGCTCAAATGTAGCTTTAATGGCTTTCACACTACTAACTTGAATATTCTTCTCTGATCATTCCCGATTCTCTCTTCAAAAAGAGATAGGAAGACTAAAACTGCACATAGTATGTAAGACACAGACACTTCTGTGCTGTATCTTTGATGTTATAGAATCCTCCGTGTATTTTCTAAACAATCCCTAATACTTGATTTGGAATTATTTTATGGTTATACTCAGCACTGAGCTGACACTTTCATACAAATATCAGGCATGAACCCCGAACACTGCTCCTTAGTCTGTCACTCTAAACTGAGTCCGGATTTTTTAATCTTCCTTCTTTGCCTGTGCACCACTTTAGACATATCCTGAATTTCATTATGCCATTTTTATAATACAGTCCCACAGTGTCATAAGGCTCTTTCTTCTACGGCTCTTCAGTTGACTAACCTGATTTTCTCAGTGAACTGCTGTTCATTGCACTGATTATTCCATTTTTAGGGCATTCAAGAACTTACCAGTTTGTAGAACTTCACTAGTGATCTCCTGTTGCAACAAACATTTAATGCTTTACTATTTCTTACCCTTTAGCTGCTCAATTTCCGTAAAAGTCTGTTTTATGAGACTCTAATTTTGGAAATTAGAGAAGCTTCCATCAATCCCTTATCCATGTAACAGTTAATTCTTCCAAGCCTTCCAATAGGTTTTAGGGTACAATTTCTCTTAAAGAAAACCCAAACATGCTGATCGTTCTTAACTAGGTCATATTTAGCTGCATATTCACTAATTCTGTTCTTAAATATTATTTCTATTATCTTATCTGATAAAGCAAGACATCAGTCTCATGGCTTGTAGTTTCCTGGAGCTCTCCTAAAACCTCTTCTGGCATCACAGTAATGTCTTAAAACTGACTTGGCATTGAAGATACACAAAATACCTAATGTTCATTTTCTAAGTTTATTCAACCACCATTGACAAACTCTGTTTTCCTAAACCATCTCTTGAAGACTCACACTCAAAAGAAGGGATCCAGCCTAAACACCTCCTCAGTTTTTTGTCAGTGAAGACAGAATAAAGAGCGTAAAGATGTAAAGACTGATTTCAGTTTCTCTGTAATGTCCCTGGCTTCGCCATTACTCCTTTTTTACCTTTATCCATCAACTTTATGGACTTGCTCACTGACATCCCGCCCTTGAAATACAGAAGAAAAATGTGTCATTAGATTAGACATATTTTGCTAGTTGTTCTTCAAAGCCTTTTTGACCTGCCTCATGTTTTTATGGTTAGCCTGCCATAGTTTTAGAATTTATCATCTTTAATTTTCTTCATTTGGACAATATTTAGCTATACCAGTTTCCTCTAGCACTTTTTGTGGATGTTTCTAAGTACTCTGCAATGATAGACATCCTCTATCATTGCTGCTATCGATTTGTAGGAAAGAGCACTAAACGCTCATAGAGGAACGCACCCATCTTTCTAGTCTTGTGATAAAAACAGCCAGAAAAACAGACTACTGGTTTCCATCCCTGCTTCCAGAGCGGTTTCCACAAATTATCAAGAGATTTTAAATGCAAATGTGAATAGTTAAAAAACAGGGCCAGGAAAGGTGTAGCTGATTAGGTTGTTATTCTCCTCCCTTTCCTGGTATATTCTGGCAACTGCTGGAGAGGGTACAGCAGAGGCTACAAAGATGATGAGGGGCCTGGAGCATCTCCCTTACGAGCAGAGGCTGAGGGACTTGGGGCTTTTCAGTCTGGAGAAGAGAAGGCTGAGGGGGGATCTGATCAACGCTTATAAATACTTAAAGGGTGGGTGTCAAGAGGATGGGGCCAGTCTTTCTTCAGTGGTGCCCAGGGACAGGACAAGAGGAAATGGGCACAAACTTGAATGTAAGAAGTTCCACCTAAACATGAGGAGGAACTTCTTCACTTTGAGGGTGGCAGAGCCCTGGAAGAGGCTGCCCAGGGAGGTGGTGGAGTCTCCTCTGGAGACATCTCAAACCCACCTGGACACGTTTCTGTGGGACCTGCTCTGGCAGGGGGTTGGACTAGATGATCTCCAGAGGTCCCTTCCAACCCCATGTCATTCTTTGATTCCAACATGTTGTACTGAGTAGAAAATGCAAAATGCTTGTATTCTTTTTAGGTGCAAATTTGTATCTCGACAGCCTGTGATACTTGATACCTGCCAAATATAAAGCGATGGGAGATTAAATCAACACCGTCAGGCATCACAGTTGGTATGCTTTATAAACAAAAAAACACCAGGCAGACTAGCTAATTTGGAGACTGGGCTTTGATCACATTGAGAAGAAGAGAGCTATACGTAACATGACAAATAATTTATGAATTTTGGCAGTAAAAAGCAGTCGCTCATTAACTCCCTTGCTTTGCTAATACTTGGAAGGTGTGTGTTTGCTTTAATTTCATACTCAACTGCCTTGCTTAGAATATTTAATAAATACACCTTATATTAACCTCACTGCTTCTTAAATCATATTTTTTTTTCTGTGTTAGAAAACAGAAAGTACACAAAATTGAAAACTATCCTGATGGTAACTTTAACTCTCAAGAACTGTTATTATCTTTGCAAAAGCCCTGGCTAGCTTTGCACTTTCCAAGTCAGACATTACACACTTATTTCCAAATATTTTCGTATTCAGTAAGAATTCAGGAACTAAGGCAAGAGGTTTTCTTTTCAATTAAATGGAACTTTCAAATACATTTCTAAGACAGTATTTTTATACCATGCACTTGTGCTTAGGTTATTGCCAGGGGCTTCAGCAATTTTGAAAATACACTGCTACTGTTTGCTCTTTTTCTGTTAAATTCAAGTGTTGGAACATGAAGAAAGAGACATAAGTTCAGCCACGAGGGCTGTTATCTTGCCTATGAACAAAAAAATTACTGGTGATTTTCATCAGGATATTCTTCCTTTTCTTAAACAAACTCAAAGAGAAAACATTTCAGAATGAATTATACTTTGGTTATGCAGCCTATTTTTCTAATCGGCTTCATAATCAGCATATAATTACATTTTCAGGGACAATTTCTCTTCTTCTGTTTCCTACATCGACAGGAAAGAGCCTAACTTTCTGGCATTGCGGTTAGTATCTCAGAAGAGTGGATTTAAAGTTGAGGACATGAAAAATGAGAGTACCGAGTAAAGAAACCAAGATACCACAGAAAAACTAGACCATCCTAATTTGAGAAGTAACTTCAAATGAATCTAAAGAGAACTGCATCACCAATATCTGCAAGTATCTTATATTGATTTGAGTGGGAAAAGCTGAATTGCCTAGTTCTATATCAAGAAAGATGATGACATTGTCAATAGATGTTGCTAGCTGACAGTTAAATCCCTATTCAGTGGAAAGCAAAGACAAGTCTTGGACCAGTTAGACAAAAGACGTGTGAGTTTGATAACAATCCATCTACAGAAATTTGTTTCAAAAAATAATGCTAAAACCTCATCCATATTTCACAAACAACTCCATCCCACCCCCAGGTTACAATATTCGTTTTAAATCAGAATCATAGAATTGTCTAGGTTGGAGTGGACCTTCCAGATCATCAAGTCCGATCATCAACCTAACACTGACAAAACCCATCACTACACCATGTCTCTAAGCACCACATCTTCCCGTCTTTTAAATATCTCCAGGGATGGTGACTCAACCACTTCCCTGGGCAGCCTCGTCCATTATTTGATAACACTTTCAGGGTAAAAATTTTTCCTGACATCCAATCTGAACCTCTCTGGGGCAACTTGACGCCGTTTCCTCTTGTCCTAGAGCCTGTTACTTGGGAGAAGAGAATGACCCCTGCCTCTCTACACCCTCCTTTCAGGGAGTTGGAGAGAGCGAGAAGGTCTCCCTTTTAGCTACCGTAACATAAGAAATCTAATTTAAAGTCTGGCAAAGAACAAAGCTGAAGATGTTAATAACATTTTCTTAATGGACCTACACCTGTACACAAACATTTTTTGAGTCTCCTTAGTCTTTGAAATGGAAATCTTAGGAGACCAAAAGTTAACATACAAAAAACCCTAACTACTACCCAGATCAATCATTTCCCTTGTGTTAGTCACAGCAAATTTCAGAACACGATAATGTGACATACAGATTTATTGCAGTGATCAGAAGTTTTATTCAGTTGTAGACTCAGGTTGGGTATCTGGAGTGTGATTGAAATGATTCTTCCACGCATCATGAAAAAAAAATTTTACTCATAAATAAAATAAAACCCATTGTGATTATACTAATCAGATAGAAATGACAGAAACCTTCCTACCCTTCTTCAGAAAGTTACAATGGTACTTAATCACTGGGGTTTTTTTTCCTTTGGTTTTATTTTTAAATTTGGAGGTACTTTAGCTGACAACCTAGAGTCTGTTAAGCTGATTTTAAGAAACAGAAAGCAATAGAGACAGGGAAAGCCACAGACTACTCAAAAGCAGTTTATTCTGGAAAGTCACTCACTGTAACTTCTTGGTTTTCCCCACCTCATTTCAAAATTTTAATTTCTCAGTCTGGGAAATTCTGACCAGGATGTGAAAAAAAAAAAAAAAAAAAAAAGTTGAGTTCTCATGAAGTGTTTAACAATTTCCCACTGGGATGCCCTTCAAAAGCAGTACTGCTGAAGTGAGGCAGTGGGAATGGCTGTACCCACCCATCAGCTTCCTGCATGGCCGAGCAGAACCACACGCAGCCTGCCCATGGCCACACCAGCAGAAATCTGTCTCTTTACAGACATCTTTAAAACCAGAGCAGAAGCATAATTTAATGCAAAATCTGAGCTTAAAAACAGCATTTATGTAACAGCTGTGCTCCAATGATTATAAATATGAAGTTAATATGTTTTCCTAAATGGAAAATGTTATTTCAAAGTTTAGTTAGTAATATAATTTATCTATTTTTTAACTTTGAACAATACAGTTACGGATCTGAATGCAAAGGAATCAAGAACCGAATAGTAGTAGGGTGCATTAGGATATTTTTTCCTTGAAATACTGCACTGTTGTTCCCTTGAGCCTGACAGGACTTTCAATTATGAAATCATATCTCACCTCATCATCTGTCATCTCTTGGAAAAGAAAAGCATGTTGACCTTTGAAATAAATAAAATCACTTCCCACTGCTTAGAAGGATGAATTATTTATTTTCTTCATTTCCATGGATGCAATGCACTTGTGTAGAGCAGTTGCTTACATCTCATAGGCCAACGCTGTATTATGCCCAGCAAATTACATTTCAAGAGATTACACTATGCATTAATACTTCAATACTTGAAGAATTGTTATTGCTCTCCTTGCCACTCTTATAATTTTTTTTCCTAACACAAGTCTGAATGAAACAGTTACTAAGAATAACCTAATCAGGTTTGTATCAAGCTTGCTTAAAAAAGGTATTTTAAGTGTTTCGTAAGTGAAAGCTGCATATAGCAGCAACCTGTACTGCTACAAAACTGAAGCCATTTTTAAAGTAGGGCATTATCTAAAAGCAAATATTTGGAAAGAAAGTATTCAGAAATTTTATAATGATCCTGTTGATTATGAGTGGATACTTCACAATCTCATCAAGTTAAGGCTTTATGAGTATAAATAAAGTTATTTTACTGCAGTAAGTCTGGGTATTGGAATGTTTTAATTTGAAATTAGTAAAGAGCAATGATTAACCATCCATTAAAAATGTAGTGGATTAAGCTTTAATAGCTCTGAAATATAGAGAACAATGTTTATAATGCTGAAGCTCAGTGAAATGGGTGTTTTAACAGCTTTTTCAAATTAAGACCAAGAACATCTGTATCATTTGTATGACCCACACTTGCTTACCCTCCAAATGGTGCATGATACTTTCAGCAATTACTATAGCAAAAACTAAGTAATTACTTTTAAATAGCAAAAAAGATGCTTAAGTAAAAATCAATTTAAAATACCCTCATAACACCATAGCCCACTGAAGCTTCAAAAGGCCTTTTTTGTTTTCTGATTTAAAAAAATAATTTTGATTAAAGCAACTTTCAGCTACCTTAAGTCTTGAAAAAAAAAAGCATGTATATAAGACTGGAATATGATATACATAAAAAAGTGATCTACACTTTAAGCAGATGAACTTATAGAGCCTAAAAAGATGTTAAAATTGGTATACTAAGACACAAACATCTAGCTGAGGCTTAGCGTCTGCAAAACACATTGCAGTAAAATCAATCTCATGACAGGAAGCATTACAGACATTAGTACATTCTTGTAGGATTATATACAGCATTTACTTTCTATGAAATGCATAAAAACGTGTGTGTATATATAAGTATATATAATTTTTTAATCAGCATTATTATAACACTAAGGAGGAAAAATAGACCCTCTGCCTTTCATATGAGAGTTCTGCTAATGAACTAGAACTCATATATTAGTGTCAGCTTTATGAGCTCATCTAAACATTGTTTATATCTGGTGTTATTCACACGGTCCAGAGCAAAACAGGTTCAGAAAACCAAAGCAGAAGACCTTAATATAAAATTAAAAAATACCCCAAATTAATTAGTAAAACATCAGTCTCTGGCAAAAGCACCGATAAACTTCTTATGCCTGTTGCAAGGAAGACTTCCAGAAAAGAACTGTCACTCTCAGAATACTATTTATCTACCAGATGGGAACTTGCAAGTTTAAAAGCATATTGTAAATAATCACAACAATTAAAATAAGTCCTGACTTTTGTACTTCTACCTTAGAAAAATGTTTTAATAATCTATTAAAGGGAAGCAACAATTCTGCACACACTTGTATTGTTTACCTTCAACTCTAGGTCAGTAAATATTTCAGTGAAGTCAACTTATTACCACGGAACATAATTTTAAAAAGTAAGAGACTTGACTGCAAGATTACTTATAGTTTGGAAACAGCAGATCACAGTATAGATGAATTTTTCAATTCTTTCTGTGCCTTTACTGACTCTTGTTAATGCTGATGGAATAGTTTCAAGCTGGCAGTTACTTTAATTTAGAAATGGATATTATAATCCCTTTTTTTTTCAGATAGCTGCACATATTTGATTTTTATTTCTATTAGAAAAATCAATCTTCATGTAAAAGGTTCTAGCTATCTTAGTTCATCTTTACTCCAGCTTTGATACAGAAAGGAGCCTCTAGCTATGTTAACTTAGGAAAACATGCAAAGCAAAAGAACAGTCATTGCACTAAAGGCACGGCCCCATCTACAACTAACTCCTGCATGTTTCCAGCACCCGTTTTATACAGTTATATACATATAGATGTATATATAGATGTGACACAAATAAGCCACTCACTGATTCAAGAACCCAAAAAAGAAAGATCTCCAAAACCCAGGAGAAATACTGAAGATGCTACCTGCAATTATAAAAACTGCAAGGACAAAAAGAAACCTGCTTTCAGAATCTGGGAAGCTGGAGATAGATAGTAGTATTTTCCAAGACTTCGAGATTCATAAATGTGTTAGGATGCCAGAAAGCACAAATTCTGTCTCTCTCAAACGATGGAAAGCAGGACCATTCCAGTTCATGAAAATTCAGTAATTCAAATCAGTCCCAAGATTTCCAAACAATTTATTTGTTCAAGTGCTTCTCTGTGGTACTGTGTTAGATGGGTTAGTGTGCATTTGAAGAGAAGGGGAGACAGAATGGGCATGGTGTTCAACTAGAAGGGAGTTCACATCCATTTCTGCCCCGTGGACTCCTCCTGTCATCCCAGCAGTAATTTGGGGATGTAGGCTGGAGAATGCAGACAAACATAACCCCAAAGATGATACAACAGACGTAGAAGACAGTGCGTTTCATTCTAAAACAAAATTCAACACATACAGTTCCTATGCCAGTAGTGCCAAGCCCCGATCAGCCATACCAGTTTATGGGAGAATAACTGGAACAAACGGTCTAACTCATTATCTAACACACACTGCGCCTGTAGGAGCAGCTAAAGTAAAATACACTGAATCAGGTAACACACTGAACTTCTTTTAATGTTAAGCTTAAGATGCTTTTACCAGGGAATCTAAGTTTGAGAGCTGATCTTGATTGTTTCCTATTCAACCTCCTGATTTTAAGAAGAGAAGTTCATACACAAAACCACAGAAAACACTTTAAGAAGAGACACTCAACGCCGCCTTTTTCAATTCTGCTTTCTATTAAGCTAGAGTTTCTACACAGCATTTTTCTCCTACTGGACAGTAACATAAGTTAAGTTTTTGAGCTGTTTTCCCATTTCAGGGTCTCATCTTTTCTTGATTTCAACAAAGGTATTCAAACTTATATTTTTTCTCAAATTCCAAATGAATTCTGTTAAAATTGCAGTTTGTGACAGTGCTGGTTATTTACCCTTTGCCACCAAGATAGGGAAAGAGGAAGGAGAAAGATGTGAAAAACTCAAGGACAGACCACATGTGCTTTCAAGTCCTCATATTCCACAAAAAGTGTGATGGAAAATACGGGATTTTGTTCTCCCAGAAGATGACTGTTACTGAGATTAATAATCTACAAGTGTTGCAAATTGATCATATGTACGGAGGCAACCAAAATTTAGTTATAAAGCAAAGGAAGATTCAAGTCATATAGAATGCATTAATTCATACCTGTGTGTTTACCTAAAGATAATGTGGACATGGAAAGTGTTAGAACCTGTAAGCTGAAAAGCTGTGTTAAGGAGAGGAAGAAGACAGGATGGGAAAAATAATATTTTCATACATCACTTTGAAAAACTTCCACTTTATATTGAAAGGAAGTTAATTGCTGCATATACTTATGTAAGTACATCAGCAAGTAGTATTTTAAATATTTTAAGAACGCTGGGAAGCAAATTTACATATTGAACATAGGTGAATACAGGAAACTCAGAAGCGTATTCCATCAAAAACACAGAGCTCCAGATAGTTATTCTGCTGCATCATATGAGCTTGGTACATCTACACTTTCCTTTGCCCGAGGAAGGCCCGTGGCCAAAGTAAGTTCTAATATCCCTTTTCTATTTCTTGAAGATGTATTTTTCAAGTAAATTCAGTATCAGCAAGAGGTGACAACTTTTCATACTTCAGTGATCCATTTATTCTCAATACAGGTACAACTCTCACTGTATGCTGTGCTTGATTCAGATTGGGTTTTTTTTGTTCCTGAGCAAGAAGTTGGCAATTTTAATACATATCACATGCTGTTAACGTGAACAACTTCTTGAGCTAAATCACAATGGATTTCATGCCACAGACATTAAAGCAGACAAAAATTTGAAGGATGAATTTTTAACCAAGCCATTCTTATTTATGTGAGCTACTGAGGTTCATCACCTGGACTATTGACCACAGAGGAGCGTAAATTCTGAGGTTTTGCCAAGTCCTTGTCATGACATATTATTTTACACAATTCCTGAATCTACTGTCTTTAGGTGAAGAGAAGATAAATAACAGAGTTTAATAGTTCTCCACTTGATCTTGAGAGAGTCTATTCATTGCCCCCCTCCCCCAAAAAAATAATATCCAGAAGGCTACAGTGAAAAAACCTTATATAACTGCAGAATTTTGGATGAGTCAATATTACAAAACTTGGCTCTACTTTTCAGTCTTCAACAGGAAACGTGATGGGTCTCCAGTAGCCTTAAATAAAAGCTATAAGGATGAATACTTCACTATTTTAGAGGTAGTCAGGATTATAACTCAGCACCATAGTATCGCTGACAGGCACTCTATTTCCTTTGTGCATTTGAGGTTAAGGAAAAAGAAGGAATAAAAAAGGCAAATGACTACCAGAAGAATAAATTACTCACATAGTTTATGTAGAAGAATTAACTTCAGAAATAGGCAAAATAATATATCCACTTCAAATTATGATGTGGGGAAAAAAATGAAATCACTTCTCCCCCACCCACCCCTTTTTAATATAAAATAATGAAAAAATAACTGTAGTAAACGCAGTCCACTTCTGATTCTAAAAATGAAGTTCTTACTTTCTATTTCAAAACTCACGATTTTGAATTGTGAATTCCAAAATACTAAAATACGTTTAGTAAAACTAGGTGTCTTAGAGCCTAAAAGAACCTTTGTTAAAACCACGCTCTCAGAAATGAGGTCGGCATGTGAAGCCTGTTCACCAGCTGTCGTGTGGGCACAGCCAGAAGCTGCAGTGAGGGTGGTGAGCCCAGTACTGATTCCTCCGAGCATCACGAGATCGCGTGCTGCCATAGGTGGGCTAATCAGATACAACTGTGGGAATGCCTAACATATAGAAGAGACGCGTAGTTTCAGAGACTGACTGTTTTTCAGATTTGGAAGTCATGAGTTTCTACAAAGTTCTGAAACATACTCTACCTATATGAGAAGGGCTTGCAGAAGTGACAAACTCCAGAAACAAACACCTGGTTCCAAGGTTAACTTTCAGAGAAACTACTAAAGCATTATATGAAGTTTGAAACATGACCTTCAGAATCAAAACCATCTAGCAAATTGTCCAATATCATACAGATTTTTTTTCTCTCTTAAATAGAAAAAAGAATAATAATTGTTGACTGGATAGTTCTTACCCCTCTAACCCTTCTAACCAAATGCTGAGGAACATGCATGAGGAACAAGAGGCACAGTCATGCTGAGGTTAATTCTTACAAGACTGTTTAAGATAAATATCTAATTTTCTATGTTGGAGTGTAAAGAAAACTCTGAGGTTTCACCACTGAACTCTTATTGTTTTATTAATATTTTATTATGTATCTAAATTCAGAAAAGATTACTAACTAGGTCAACGATTACACTTATATATTCATTCAAACATGGGAGTACACAAATTTAAAGTATTCTTAGGTTTCTTAACACAGCAATTCATCTGTTCACCTAACCAACCTTGAGAAGTCTGCATAGGATGAACTGGATAATTACTTCACCCAGACCTCACTATTTCTGCATTGCAGGCATTTGCCCTTAAGAACATCTTACTTTTAGAACTTACAACTTTCAGTGCTTCTTTTTATTTGTAAGATCAAAACGCACATGGTACAGCACCTTTAGCAATCAAGAGAGCCTACATCTCTCCAAAGAAACTCAAGTCAAAAGGGAGTCAAACTGATAAACTAAAAGGGCTTCTATTTAGCCACAATCCATTCTTGACAGTATGTGATTTCAAAGTGTATCTAAAGTATCTGATAATCCCTCTTTCCCCAGAGCTCTCTGTTTGGTGTCTATGTTCCTTGCACACTTCTAGACAGTTTTGAAAGCTTTAGAGTAGCCTAAAAGAAAACTGAAATATTCATGGGAAAAATGATCTCCCTACACCCTTAGCCAATCCCCCTGCCAAATTTAGAATTTATTTCTTTTTGATACAAGTCCATGGCAGAAATCTCATGGATAAGTATTATCAAGGACTCCACATCCAAGTTCTTCCCTTCATGAGAGTTCATGTCTCTCCTTGACACAGCTGGAGTTACTGGGGACCCCGTCTCTCTGGCCAGTGTTTACATTAAAGACAAACTAGTGAGAATTCTCCCTCCTCCCTGCAGGACACTAATCCTCAGACCCCTTGTGGAGAGCTGATGCAGTCTAGCCTGCATTTCACCTTCACTACAAAGCTCAGCATAACTGGAAGTAGATTTCATCCTCCAGGCTTTGCTGAAACTTTCAGAGTTTCAGAGAGAAAACTTTGAAAGAATCAAGAGATGAAAAGTCCTACAGCAAAAGAACACTTCTGAAGGGAAGGGAAAGGAAGAAAAGGGAAGGGTAAAATAAAGTCTTCCCAGTCTCAAGTCCTAACGCTGTATTTTTAGAAATGACTGTTAACAGTTGTCTCTACATGTGGATAGAACTTAAGATTTATCATGTGCCCAGAAAAAATATCTATGTTTTCTTCCCTACCACCAGTATTTCAGGCTGTCTCTTGTTTCAGATTCCATTTCCCTTAGAGTACTTTTATATCAGTGTAAAAGTAATTAAATTGCTCTCATCAACAAAAGAACTATTACTTTTACCAATATTTAGAAAGATAAATATATTCAAACTCATTCATTAAAAGTCTTCATTAAGTAAAATGCCATACTTTCCAGAAATAGATGTGATATATGCACAATATTGGATATCTCATACTTCATAATCCTAACTTGAAGTATAATGATCTTTCCAGTATGCCCATCTATGTAAATATTAAGTGGCTGCATGCATAAAAAATTATGGTTACCAAGGAAATGGTCTCTAAAGAGATTAGAGAAAAGCAAGTATGCAAGTGATCATATCTGTACACAGAAAGAAGAAACAAGGAAATAGGGAAATTTGTTATACTGTTCCATGTCCTGCAATTTTTAAGATACGATAATTTCAACCAGATCCACAGAAGACAATTTAGATAATCCCTTATGTTTTCCTTTAAGATATTATTCTGTCCCAGTTGTTTCACTGAAATAAGTATTCTTATGTATCTTACATAATATAAATTAAATACGCTGTTAAGTGTGCTGTTGCACTGCACACTTTTAACACTCCTTTTTGCTTAATAGTTCTAAAAGACCATTAAGAATATAGCACGAATATCAGTATTCTTTTAGGAACATCCAGTAGTCTCCAACAATCAAGGGAAAATGTTGTATTCTAGGATCTTTGCCAGTATTTGGCAAGTTCTCCGAATTTGGATAAAACCATCAACATTTGAATATTCAGACTGAAAACTAGCAAATCGGGAGAAATGGAGAATACTTGGTCCAAAAAGCACACAGAAATTCTCAAGCATTCAAGGACACACTTCTACACGTGGCAGAAGCACTAAGTTGGAAAAGAACTGCTGTTTTCTAAGGAACAATATTCTGATTCTTTCATTCCTGCTTCTATCGTGAAAGACAGGATAGACTTTTAACTCATGTTTCTAAAGTGAGTATCTTCAGTACATTTTATCCCCTTCAAACTTTCCTGACTTATTTATTATGATACTATATAAATTCTGAACACTGAATGGTTCTAAACACAGTTATTCTCAATGTATTTTTTTAGAGTTACTAGTACAAAACCTGCTTGTGACACACACAAAGACTGAATTGCCACATGATTAGATGTTTTTGATACTTTACAATGAAGTTTCTTTGGTATTTGGAATATACGACAGTTTGCTACAATGCAAATCAAAACGTAAATAAGGATTGCACCTGCCCAGCTTTGAAGAAAAAAAGTGCCTCTACAAAAAATTATGCCAAGAGAGGCTAAAGCACCTTTTTTCCCCACAGCATAGAAAATAGTGCCCAAAATCTGTAGGTTAAAACCTTTAGTCTGGAAGCAGCTATTTCCAGCCGATAATAAGGTATATTCTTGACCCATTCAGATATACCTCCTTAGCTATACTTTTTGGCCTCTTGTAGTAAGAGGTGTTCATCCTCAACTGTTTAGTTATACACACACTGGCAGTGCTAGGAAGGTATTTAAGGTACCTCTGACTTCTGAAGCAGAGCTGAGACAATAAATACTTGAGAGAACTTGCTCCAGCTCCACACTGTGTACTCACTAATAGGAAAAAATGTGTTGCATCTTTTTTTTCAAGAAGTAAAAAGAATAACTACGTGTGACAAACTGCTGTCCAGGCCAAGTCAAGCCACAGGGTAGCTTACTGTTAATCATGCATAATTATCTCAAGAGTATTGAGTAATCAGTTCACTCTTTACGACAAAGTGACCCATGTGACATCAAAGGAAAAAATAGGATTGGCTTATGAAGTCATTTTGTGTTTCCCATAACTGCACACCAAGATTTACTGGCTCCTTGGAACAAGACAAACCCCCTGGTCAAAGGTCTGAGGTGCATCACCCACTCTGGCTCACAGCTCTGCAAAATTAGAGGTATTGAAAGCGCAAAAGAGTGAGAACTACATGACACACAGCAGGAGGACTACTGCTTCACTCATGAGAAGGTGTTGCCTCTTGTTTCCACCAGGATAGATGCGGAGATTTTTAAGAATGATACAGAGGCGGAATGTGAAGGGAATCTGGGATGACTACAGGCACTCTAGTTTTCTTCTGGATCAATAACCTGTTGTAGCATTTCAGATCTTGTTCCCAAACATGTCATCCTGAATGCTCTCACATTTTTGATCAAGTTTCCTGCTTGATTCTTATCCCGTTACCTCACTGCGCACCCACTTTTGCTTATTGTGTCCTGACCCTTCTACCTCACATATTTCTTTCCTTTCCACCCTTCCCATCCTACAACTTCCTTCACTTGCAAACACCTAACAGCATTTTAGATATTTTTTTTCTTCTTTTACTTTCTAAAGCACACTACTCTCTTTACATCTGTACAGATATGACTGATTTGAAAACAAACCCAAGACCTACAGATAATATTTGGCCAACAGTTCCTCTATCTACCCGTAATGTCCACGCAAGCAGAGATCACAATCAAAGGAAGAGTTTCTGAGATGCATCAAATCAAGAAAGAATTATTTTCCCTTAAATATTTATTGTCTTTTCTTAGCAGAATGGAGTCTGAGAATTCACATTATTTAAACATAAATACAGGTCAAGTTTGCTCAGGAAAATCATACCTCATCCATCCTTAATGTTCTTTGCTCCAGTCTTAGACAGGTGGTAGCTGTCATACTTTGCATTCATTATGCAATAGAACTTAAATGCAGATGCTTTTATTTCAACAATGTTTATCAAGTACAGGACTCTGCACTAGAATCCAATAGTGCATCTCTCCTGTTGTAGTCCTCTCTTTGGTCCCAATCTCAGTGCCTGTTTTCAGAATTTAGCACTGCTGATGAGCAGTTACTTGCCTGAGGGAATCACACAGGAATCTCTTTACTTCCTGCACTAAGCTGAGGGAACAGTTAAAATGGCAGTGTTTGCAATTCCTGAACCTAAATCTGATAAACACAGATAACAGAAAATATAAAGTGAAAAAATCAAGGTAAAATATCTCTGCAATAAAAATGAGGTGACCTAGCTTAACAGCCTGGCTCAATTGATCTTCGTTTCATTTGACTAAGATTGCCTAATGAAATTAATGAAAATGTGAAGGTTTTCTACTTAGTCAGGAGCATTAAATTGCTAAAGTAATAGACTTTCTTTAACCTCACTTTCTATGAAATGTCCCATCACCTGATCAACACCACTTCTATGCTCTTCAGACACAGCGCAAATACTTTTAGTATTATGTATGTTACAATACTAAGAGGCTTACTGGACATTACATACATACATTAGGGTGGACTTACGGTTACAGTCTGTGATCTGTCATTCATTTACTTGCTTAAACTTCTTCTATATTTTGATGCTATTTCACACTTCGTCAATCCCATTTTCTCATAAACGAGCTGTGGATGTGTTAATATTGCGGATTTCTCACATATTAGATTGTGATAATTTTTGCAGATGAGTAAAATTTATTCCTTCTATTCCTCCTGAAATTTCTCTTTCATATTTGACTGCAATAAGAGGACACCTGAGATACCATTTTTCCTGCACTATCACCACTACATCACAAGAAATTCATATATAAAACTGATTTAAAGTTAGCCACATACTGACCTTCTCAAATGTTCTAATCATTCTGCACTGTTATGGCACACCAGATGACAGATTTGAAAGTACGCTATTAACAAATGTTGATAGATTTTTTAATATATCTAGACAATGTTTAAAAAGAAAAGAAACATCGTTTACTACACAGATATAGCATTATAATGAGATGAAAATTAAGGATTATTGACCTGAGAGCTAAATATTTGATGAAGTGAAATTAAAAGTCAGTATTTTCAAAATGGACAAAATATTTTTCAAAGTAACTGAACTAAGAACTGTTCATATTAGTAGTAAGGAACATATCTGTCCGTATCAGGAGTACAGAATGTGTATGGGTATGGACATTTCTTAGTGTGTTTGTGAGTGTATTTTACAAACTTCATAGACAAAAGGGTATGTGTATACACAATATATACAATTTACAGATGTAGATTTTAACATGTCAATATATTCAGCTACTCATTTTCATTCCAATACGGAAACTTAGGAATTAACACATTATGCATGATTTTTAAGAAAGGTTAATCTTCATTTGTTTACATTTTTCTTGTTATGACACTCATGCACATAGAATCCCCACAGATTTTCCTATATATCTTGCTTGCCTAGAAGTCTGAGTACAAAGCAATCACAGTAAAAAATGCACTTCAAAAAGTTACAGGCTATCAAAATGCTTTTTGCTTGCAGGGCAGCAATTTGCACATAAATAAAAGCAAAAGCAGGCCAGGCTTGCATTAACACTTCCATGTGTTCTTTATCAGGTTGCTGAGGAGAAGGACTGCTTGTGAAGGAGGTCTGGAAAGTTACCAAGTTCAAGCTTCTAGCAGTTACAGATACGGTGCAAATACTGGATCAGGGTTCAATGCATTCCCTTTGCATGAAATTCCACGCTAACCTACATATTTTAACCATGATAAAAGCATTTCCTTCCTTGATATAGCATATCTAACAAGATGCGTTTAAAATCAGCATACGATTACAGTTATTGAGAACAGGGAAAGTAAAATGGGCTAAATAATAATGATGTGTCTGCAGAACCAATAAAAGACAAAGCTTAAGGGAATCATGAGAGTGATGGCAGATCTAGTGAATGTAAGAGATACAAATCAATATGATAAAAAAAAATTAGAAGATAAAGGTGTCATGTTATTTCAACATTTTTCAGAAGCCTCAGCATATACTGTCTATAATTGAATAGAACTCGATGAAGGAGAAAGATGGAAAAGCATTACATTATTATGAAAAACAGTGTGTAAAAACAATGAATGCTCTGAATTTTCCTTTCTTCTAGGAGTCTCTAATTAATACCATCTGAATGTGAGCAAGTGAGAAATCAAAGTTTGAAATTTGGCAGAGCAAGATAATATAATAAGTAATACTGCATATGTAATAATGTGCATATATTTTATATGCATATATTACTATATTATTAATATAATTAGTAATACTGCATATGAGGAGCTTTTCAGTATGTGCCAATTTGACCATTATTCTTCATATTTTCATATCCCACTTCATACGTTAGGCAGCCTTAAAGGAAATAACAATACATGCTCAACACAAAGAGTTTAAGCAGTGGCAGTAGGTGGTGCAATGAAAATCCACTTCAGTAAAGTATTTGTTTCACGTGTGCTACTCTCCATAAATAATAGAAGACAAGACAGCTGCTGTGCAGCAGCTCTGCTTCTCTGAACTGTGCTGTTAACACTGATGTCTGCTTCTACTGATTTTGGTTTCCCAGATGTCTTTATGGGCTTCACCATCCACACACATAACATCAACCCAATATTCAGTTCCTTTGACAGAAAAAAAAAAAAAAAAAAAAAAAAAAAAAAAAAACAAACAAAAAGAAAAACCAGCATAATACTATATATGGAAGAAAGGAGAAGAATTTACGTCCTATCCCAGAATAGATGTGTAAAGCAGGTGGCGCCATTTCTCTTCATTTCCTAAAGAGTGATATAGTTTACACAGATTAACTGAGGATAGCCACAGGTAAAATGAATCCCACCCTTGGTGATGAGCTAGATGCTTGCAAGGAAATAAATACTATGAATCTTTTTAAACAATGTCTGTGAGGCAGACATGTCTCCTGACAATTACAGGGTGCCACAGAATGACAGAACAACCGAGGTTGGAAGGGACCTCCAGAGACCACCTAATCCAGCATCACCTGCTCACAGCAGGGTGAGCTACAGCAGGTTGCTCAGGACGTTGTCCAGTTCTGAATAACTCCAAGACGGAAACTCCACAATCTCTCTGGGCAACCTGTGGTTGACTGCCCTAACTGTGTAAAAAGAAAAGAAAGAAAATAAAAAAAAAAATCCTGCATTTCAATTTGTGTCAATGGCTGCTTGCCCTGTCAGTGGGCACCACTGGAAAGTCTCTGGCTCCATAGTTATAAGGTTCCTCTGCTAAGGTAAGATCACCTCCTGAGCTTTCTGTTCTTAAGGCTAAGAAATCCCAACTCCCTCAGACTCTCCTCATAAGTGAGATGCTACAATCGCCTCATCATCCTCATGGCCTTTTCCTGGACTCACTCAAGCAGGTCCGTGTCTCCTGTACTGCAGCCAGAAATAGACACAGGACTCTAGATATGGTCTCACCAGTGCTTTACAAAGGGGAAGAATCTGCTCCCTTGACCTGGTCTCACAACTTTCCCTGATGTAGCCCAGGACACCGTTTGGCTGAACACAGCCCTTCAAGCATGGCAATTTCTGGCAAATCTTCCTTGCTCCAGAACTTCTCAGTGGTCTCAGGGATTCCCAAAGGCCAGTCTTCCCTGTAAAGAATGAGCCAACGAAGGTAACGAGTACCTTGGCCTTTTCTGTGTCCCTTGTCATTGGGTTCCCTGCAGCCTTAAGCACAGGGTCTGCATTTTCCCTCATCTTACTTTTGCTGCTGGATAGCCTGGACAGGAGCCATTGCTACGGAAGTGGTCTGTAAATGTGCAGACCCAATTTCCCCAAATAACCCTGTATTTTTAAAAATGGGATTGCTTTTCAAGCTAGCAGTAGAATACGTTTGAGCTTCATAATGTAGACCAGAAGCACCAAGTGAACAAATCTTTAAATGTCTTCACAGATCTTTGGATACCTGTGGAAACTACCTCTAAAGAAAATTTCTTTGACTGTCTTCACATTGAAGAGGTTTCAGAGCTCAGATGGAAGCTCTTCTGCTACTGCAATTGTGATTTGGAGAATATTCACATCAACATGACTGTGGTTATATTACAAATAGCAAATTAAGTTTGCATCCAGAACTCTGTGGAGTGCTAACAGATATTTCTATGTGATGAAGAACTTAGATCATTCCCTCTGGTCCTGTAAAAGCTTTCCTATAAACATTTGTTTTTCTCAGAACAAATTTACTTACAAAACACTTTTTGCCACAATCATTGGTTGAAACGCACACCTGGAGATCGGACCAAAGAATATACCTTTCAGCCAAATAGATGCCGTCCCTCAGAGGCATCTTGCCTTTTCAAGAGGCCTCTGCTACTTTAAACTCTCTTAGAACTTGTTGTACTGTGTGGACTCATTGTCAGATGAGAAAAACAATACTAAAACATATGAGAAGTATGTAGCACCCATCTGCAAGTTATCAACGGTGGATCAACAGTCTTTTTTTCAAAAATTTTACTAATATGGGTTATTAATAAATACACTAGGTCAAGTAAGCACAGAGTGTCCCGCAGGTTCAACAGCTTGACACATTTCTTCTACTACGGATACACAGTGTGTTAAGGATCTTACTCACCCAAGAGCATTCGTTTCTCATTTGGCTTTATAATAGTCATATTTATTCCATTTAAAAAAGCACAGATTTGTCTATGCATCAACACAATGGAAAATATTACTTTTGGGGATGCATTATTATTCCTCATCTATTCTTTCCACTAAAAAAAAAAAAAAAAAAGGATCCAGCCATGGAAAACAAGATATTGAAAGATATCACCTTTTAGGTCTCTGTCTGTGTACCACAAAACTTATATATGTTCATTTATTTGGAACACATGGATACTGGAATCATGGCAGAAACACCTGTTTCCTTTAATTCCCAAGTAGTGTTCCACCAAGAAGTGAGATTTAAAGCCCTTTTCTCTTTAAGAGGAAGGGCTAGGAGATAAATGATGCTTTTACAGGAAAGGTAAAAGGAAAATGTGTGCCACCTGTATTCCTCTTAGTATATTTTGGCTTTCCCACTTTCAAACAGGAAGCAGATGGTGGTCAACTAAACTGTGGCATGCAATACTATCGTCTTGGTGACTTTTAGGTGTCTTGATATTGTATAAGCCAATAAATAGAATTACTATGGACCCCAAACAGTTCACTTTGTGCCAAACAAGTCACAGGCATTGAAAGAAACACTTAGAAAGTGTATGGCACAACCTGTGCAAATATACTTCACACTGAGGATATCAAAGGAAAAAAAAAAGAGATTAACAGAATCACAGAATCTTCATGGTTGGAAGGGACCTTTGAGATCATCGAGTCGAACCACACACACACACAAAACAAAAAAAAACAACCAACAATCTTGGGCACTAGAACATACCCTGAAGTGCCACGTCTACACGTTTCTTAAACACCTCCAGGGCTGGTGACTCCACCACCTCCCTGGGCAGGCCGTTCCAGTGCCTGACCACCCTCTCAGGAAAGTCATTCTTCCCAATATCTAATCTAAACCTCCCCTGCCCCAACTTCAGACCATTCCCTCTGTTCCCGTCCTTATTCCCTTGGGAGAAGAGGCCAACCCCCACCTCTCTGCACCCTCCTTTCAGGGAGTTGTAGAGGGCAATGAGGTCTCCCCTCAGCCTCCTCTTCTCCAAACTAAACATGCCCAGTTCCCTCAGCCTCTCCTCATAGGAGTTGTTCTCTAAACAGACTCTCTCTCCACAAAAGACTAGTTAAAACCTGAAACACATTCTTCTTTGCTAGTTCAGCGGGAACCTTTCTAAGCCAGTAGTTATCCACTAGACATGGAGCTTGAGATTTATTTCCATGTTGATTCATATCTTGATCTGCTGAGAACCCACAGTGGTATGCTCAGACCATCTGACCTCATGAGTGCAGGAGGCACTTCTGGTGGAAAGAATTTGCTCTGTGTACTTATGTACACATACTAACAATTAAATCTACATGGACAAATATTGACAGGAAAACAACTGTTATTCCATACAACCCCCTTTTTTTAGTTGTCTTTTGGCTCTGTCTTTATACATACCTTTCACAGTCTAGAATCCTTTTTAAACTTTCTGTGCAATTTCAATTGATTAATAAAACCATTTTTCCTACATAAACCCCCAAGCAAAGAATGAAAAGCAATAAAAATAAAAAAAACATTTCTTGGCTTGATGGGTATTCATTTTGTAGAAAGCATTTTTACAAAAGTTCAGTATAAAACTGTAGTCCAAACCAATTTATGTTCCCTAATTTATAAGGCTGTGTGTGTTAATTCCCTGACTTTATTTATGAAAGAGCTGTAATGTTCTTACAAAGTACTGTATTCAAAATACATAGCCATCATCTGTCTGATTTTGGAATGAGAAGTGGCAAGTTAGTTATATTATATATGACTGTCTCAAGACATAAAAATACATTTTTCTCTATACTTTACATTCAAAAATGTCAATAATGATACTCATATACTTATATACTGTAACCATAGAGATACCTCCTGACTTTATATGTAACTATGATAAAAGCTACACCCGAAATCCTGAAAACTTTGCGGTAGTGAAGTGCAAGTGTTCGATTGCTGATTGCCTGCCAGCATCACAGCAGCCTTCAACCTGCTTCTGCATTGATCTAGTAGCCTACGTGGCAGAACATGAAGAATAACCATCTGTGTCAGGTACAGCAGCAGGTGCTGGATCCATCGAACAGGCTGCTGCCTGATTACAATAAATCTCTTTCAAGCACCTGGCAACCTTGACAGGCACTTTTATCTTCGTATAAAAACACCCCAACACCTCAAAAAGTTGTCTAAATAGAAATGAGAAACTCAACAGATAACATCAGCTGCTAAAGGCCAGAAACTGAATCCACTGCAGGTGCACTGTGAAGTCTAGGTGAGACAGTGTTTAGATTCATGAGGGATTCCTTATCATGCACAGCAGTTGTGGCTTCTCATCATACGTTTCAGTACAACATTGCTAACATTTTACAAGTTTCTGTTAGCACAGACGAGGCCTGTGCAGATAAAACCAAGTAAGATAATTCATCACTAGAAGATTCCGGTAACGACAGCTTTTCAGGGTATTTGTCTGGAAGCCTATACCTTAAGCTTTTGTAGGCAGAAGACATAAATCAAGAACACTTGACCAGATTGTTTTTGAAAATATCTTGAGAGTCTTACCTGCCTTTATTAGTAGATGTGTTTTGAACTCCGAACTACTATTCACTATGTAGGTTAAAAGTAGTTCTTGAAAACTACTCAGCTGAACATTTAAGAAAGTACTCTGACTTCATGTTATGGTTTGAGAAAACCCGCAACAATCTATTGTCGTTTAGACAATTATTCGATCACCTGATGACCCCTCCCCACCCGGAAAGGGGAATCGGGGAACACAAAGAAACACAAGAGTTGAAATATAAACAGATTTAATAGACTAAGACTAAATCATTAACAACAATACTAAAGAACCAGTATTAATCCCAATACTGGTATAAGATACACAGGAATTATACTCATCCCATTCTCTCAGAGGGAAGCCGTGCGCTCCCCGCAGGGACAACAAATGGTGGACACTGCCAGCGCAATGGCTTCAGGAGGAAGGGAAGGCCTCAGGGCTCCGGCACCGGGGCAAGGAGTTGTCTGGACCCGCCACCATCAAGGGAGAGAGAGCTACACAGCAAACTTTTCTAATTTATATTGAATGTGACATTCCTGGTATGAAATAACCCTGTTGGCCAGGCTGGGTCAAATGCCCAGGCCTTGCTCCTCCTTGTCCTTGCACCTGGCAAGGCTCAAAAACACTGAGACCTTGAATCCCACAGAGCCTGGCTGGCTGTAAAGTAAATATTTTCACAAATTCAGACACTAGAGTCTTCTAGAAGTGCAATGTTCCCCAGCATTAGAAGAAAAGTTAGTCCCGTGTCTCTCAACCCAGGACGCTTAATGAATGATAGATCTCCATAACTGGATGGGATCATGCCGTTTTGACTCCAGCAATTGTTGAATTTCCTCTGTTGTCAACTGCTCAATAGTAGTTAATTGTTTTGTCAGGTCTATGTTTATCTCTTTAAAGGACATAAGCGATGAAAATTTTGATTATAAAGAGATGATCTTTGAAGGAAAAACAGTCAGACAGTATGAACTAAAACATGGAAAATTAGTATCTGATGCTTGCGAAGGAGAAGGCAGAACAGACAGTTCTACCAGTCAGAGATGTGATTATGTTATGAAGAAAATAAATACCCAGAAGTAATAGCAGCGGCTCCCATTAGTGTGTACCACCTGGTAAATATCACCGAGTTAATCCAAAATATCTCATAAAAGGGGGACTGTTTGCTATGCAGAACCTGGCCTGAGAATTCATCAGTTTTATTCCAGTCACAGAATATGTTGCATACACTTGGCTTAACTCACTTCAAGAATCAGCAGACTGTGATTTGATGGTTGTGAGTCTCTGGCTGATGGATGAAGCAGTAATAGCCAGATATTCACAGGGAAGAGATGTTTGCATTTGAGTTTCATGACTAACTAACAAGCTGAGGACAGATATCTGGTTTTAAACATGTACCTTTGTAAGGGAATGAGAAATTACTGAAGGACTTCATCGTTTTCACAGCTCTTCTCATGCTGAAAAGACACCTGACAATTCTTCAGGACCCCTTTGAGGCAACCCAGAGAGAACCGAAGCTGCACTTGTAGAATCAGTTGTAAACTGTAATCCATGGGAGAGTAATGATTCACTATTTAATTCTACTTCAGCCCTTGTATGTTACTAATTACTGAACTCACGTCTGTGGCAGATAAAGCAACAGTCTGGTGCTGCTCTAATGATGCAACTTGTGTAGGGAAAACAGAAAGTGTCATTAAGGAACTAGTGATAAATGAGACTGTATCATAATTATGCCGGGGAAAAGGTACTGACTTTAAATCTATGAAAATATCAGCAGCCACATATGGTACAGGTGTGATATTAGACTTTATTTTACTGAGACCTGAACAGCAGAATCAAGAAAGTGTGAAGGAAGAACATCTGTTGAGGTTGCTATCATGAATACTGTTGAAGACCCTCCATTGGCAATTAGTCCTCCTAGTTTATAGCACAGTTCAGCCAACTTAGTCAAAGTTGGGGTCAAAAGTAAACCACAGCTGAAAAAATGTCTTTTTCAGCCCTTTAAGGACAAGAATGTAGAAAAGGAAAACAAACAAACAAAACCAACAAAAAAACACATAAGAGAAAAGAAAAAATCAACAACTTTGGCCCTGGACTGAGTTTGCAGCAAGTTACATGGCCACCAAAAACTCGTTCAGTCTTACCAAAGTATTATACATCAGACAAATACAACTCTGTAAATCATATTCTTAATAATTATTAACTGTAGACACAGTTTTAGTCACCTCAGGAGCTGAGTAAATGTGAGCTTTCCCACTACTCATATTCTCTATGAGGGCCAGCAACAGAACAAGTGGCACTGCTCAGAACAGAAGTATTAAATTTTCTGAATCCAGCTGCTACTGTGAATCAATATAAAATGAATGAATTATAAATCTTATCCATTGAGAACATAAGCCAACTAGCTGACATGATATTTTGGAAGATACACAGATATAACTGCATTTACTAATTGCATTTCACTCAGTGTTATTACTTACATCAAGAAAGGATATTACCCATTGAGAACGCAACAAAAACTTAGGTATATCCCCAAAAGACTAGTTTGTACAGAAATCAAATCTTCAGTAAAACTCTGCTCCCCAAATTAAAAAACAGGACTCCTGGCTTATTTCTTGTACAAGTAATTACTGTGAAAAAGTGCATAAGCAAAACACTCTGAAACTAAGTGTAGAGAACGCCTTATACACGTACTATCTATATAATACCTAGCTTTAGTAAAATGAACAGGCCACAACGAAGGTACAATCTTTAAAATAAAATACTGCACTTCTGCTAGCGTTGACTTTTCTTCAAATCTTTTAAAGGTAACAGCATAGGCAATTTTTTAGCTTCCCAAATACATCACTATAAACAGTTAGAATGCCAGAGATGTCGAGAGACTCATTTTAGATCTTTGTAGTGAAAAAGCATCTAGGTGCACAGGAAAGGAAGCACTCAGAAAAGTTATGAAATAGGAAAGGAAAACCATAGTCCCCATGGAGTAAAGCAAATTATCTTTCTGCTGCTGACTAGCCAAGGAAGAAGGGAAGATTGGCACTAGGGTCAGGGAGACCTGAACACAGTATGAAGCATACAAAATTGTACACTCCAGCAAAGTAAACTGAAAACCAAGATGAGAGAAAGCAGAGTTTTCCTTTCTGGATGTGTAAGATGGGAAAAATCATTTTGAGAGAAAAGAGTCATTTTCCAGTCACATTTAAGCACAATGAAGGAAGGATGATGGATTAAATAAAAAGAATAGAAGCTAACAGAGGAAGCAGAAAACAACATTCTTACAAAGAAAATGAATACATTTTGAATATTCTTACTATTTAAAAAGCACTAACAAGGAAAGAAGCTTGATATATGCATTACTTCAGAAGCTTTTTCTACTTACCTTGGGACACCTCTTGTGTATGAAAATCAGGAGAAGCATGTTTAGACCAAAGTTCCATAGACACAGCCAGGGCTGATGGAAGGTCATTGTCTGAAGTCTCAGCAGGAAACTCTTCAGTCACTTCAGTGACAGTTTTCTTGCTTTGGGGGATAGTAGGTAAACAGGTGATATTGTTTATTCCATCAACACAAAGAAACCCAGTGGAGCAGGACTGTATAAGGCAATCATTGTAATTAAGCTCACAGCTTCGTCCCTGAAAGAGAATTTTTTAAAAGCCATTTTTGAAGGCAATTTGCATTTCATAGTCATGTTGGTTCAAATTATTGCTTTCCTTTATTCTAAAATGTTGTTTGCTTATATTAAGCTGTTCACACTTTCGAAAGCAAATCTAATCATGTGGAAAATATTGCTTAACTAATTTAATAGTATAGTTGTATAGTTTAAATTTTAACTCAATGATATTTTGACTCTTAGTATTACAAATTATCAACAAAAATAATTTCCCCACAGATTTGTAATTGCAAAGTGTCAAAGGCAATATTGTCACCATTAATAAAAAGTGGCTAAAATAATCACCTTCAGTTAGCTTGCAGTCTTACAGAAAACAGAGGGCTTAGCTATCTAAAAACCTACAGTTTGTCCTGACTGTCAAGTTACTTTTTGCACACCGTAGCTCAGTACTTGTTGACTGCTGTTACCAAATCTTCACATGGCACCTTGTTAATACATTAAGTTCACAGATAGCTCTTAGAAAAGAAAAAATGCAGTGGCAGTCTCAAATTGGACCTGGAACTCACTTTTTATCAAGACTAACAATTCATGGGAAGCCTGAAATGTCCTTCCTAGTAATAAATTAAAAATTTTCATATTCAGTGGTCTGTAAAAAAGGCAAGAAATAATGCATTTCTTTTACAGCAATAATTATGTGAATTAAACGCATTATTGAAGTGTGAAATAAATATATGCTGAAGCCAGGTCTGGGTTCGTTTTATTTTCACTTCTGTTGTAACGAACTAATGGGCTATGTGAAGAGACACAGCTAACTTAGCTCACCTAGGAGGACCTTACACAGCTAGAGAGCCATTTAAAATACATACGCTGTCATCCCTGAAAGACACGCGTCTCTGACAACATACCATCTGGCACACAACCACACACTAGCTTTGGTAATAATCTACAGATTTTTTGAATGGGCTTGTTCATGATTTTTTCATCACCACTTCCAGGCTGTGGAATATAACCACAGTTTTAGCTCCTTTTCTGCCTCTTACCATCTGCTGTTTTAAACAACCGCGGACAGAGACAGCCTTGAGGCCAACCATACTGTCAGGCCTTGGAAACCCCAAACCACTCGTGCTTAGGTGTAAAGAATATTCTGCAACCACCTTTTGTTGACTAGAACGTCTTAAGCATGTGAGCCCTATGTTCAAAATACTGATAGCTAGAAGGAGGTGTTTCCCTCTCTTTGAAGGAAAGGAGTAAGCCTGATCTCCTCCTTGAGGCTTCTCATTTGCCAGCTCGGTTTCCTGCCTTCTCTTAATAGATGTCATAAGAAGCCTGGAAAATAATGCAGAACTGTAAAGAGCACTTCTAGAAGCTAGCTGGTGCAGTGCATAAATCTCAATTTTCAGCCTTAACCACTAACTACCATAAAAGTGTTTTTGTTTTCTTTTTTTGACACAAAGACAAAAAACAGAAATAGCAAAGAAATCAAAATTTTACTGCTTATGTGTTAGTGAACTATTTATTCTGTAGGCTGAAAATTCCAAAAAGCCAGCCCAGAAAGGATCTGAAGATGAAAAAGGAGCAGTGGGGTTTGTATTTGAACCTGACTAAATCTTTGAAACAGGTGTCTTCCAGGTCATTCGTTGATAAGAAGGTGGTATAAATATCTCAGGGATGAATTAGAATTGTTTGTGGAAGGGTTCATTGGCTCATGTCAAAACCAAAGAAGACCTGGTCTAACAAGTTCACGATATCTACATCTGTATGTCTACCTCTAGCTATAGACATCATTTAGTGAGTTTCAGTGTCTGGAAATGCTATCTGTTTCTTCATTTAACGGCACAGACGTAAAATTTGGGATTTGGTTTAAGACTGAGATATTCAAATTTAGGTGAGGCATAGTAACTGCAGGCATACTAGGAGCCTAAACTCCCATTAAAGTTAGTACAGATTCTGATGGTCTTCACTGCTTAAATGCGGCTCTAGTAACACTTTGGAATTGCTAGGTATCCTGTCAGAGTCCCAGCTGACAAACACTCACTCTACTGGTGTTCCAAAGCACAAAGGAACAGCAGGCCACTTAATGTGTTGGATTTCCATACGTTGATAAAAAAAAATATTAAAAAAACATTTCTTCCTTGCTCTCTTCTAATTCCACATATAACACAAATGATCAGTTTGAATACTATTTCTGTCTAACAGTCTTTCTTAATCCTATAAAACTTCGGTTTCATTCTGACTTTCACAGTGACAAATTAGTGCATTTTTATTACTGCTACACGTAATGGTGAAGAACATTTGATTATGATTTTATGACTCATAGAAACAAAGCAGATGTAGATAACCTCCACTGTGCATGAAGGGTACATTAAATAGTCATAGATAAATTGATAGCCTTGAAAGTGTCTGTAAATACTTTGACAGTTTCTGTGCAGGCAGATGCTGCAGATTTGTATTTAAAAGTAGGTCTATGTCTACAGATGTTTTCATCTAAAAAGTAAACATTTATTCCATATACCATTGGTGATGCTTTTCTTCTCAAAATTTATGAGAGCTTCATAATCCATATTTTATGATCCATACTTCAGATAGCATTATATACATAGACTCCAGAAGATTCACTTAACACACACTGTAGCTGGAGTCCCTTGAATACTAATTCTCGTGGAGTTCCACTGTTCCCACCCCACACTTACGATTAGGAACCAGAACCCGTCAGGGGCCTACAAAATACACATCTTGAGAAGTTTAGACCCTAACTCCTTATCAATCAAATTGAAGATAGGTATGTTAAAATATTTTTCCAGGTTTTCATGCTTTCTCTCTTCACAAAACATAGTGGAATCTGAGGGACTGAAGATGGAGCAGTGAGTAATGGAATAAAAGCACTCACAATACACCTTAAATTCCAGCTACTTCAGAGGCTTGTTACTTTTTCTTCTGTAAGGGCTTGTTCTACGATTCTTGTTCTTACAGTTAATGCCCAAGCTATCTAGTAATAGAAAAGCTGCCCCATGGGCCAAATATCCGTCTACCTCCATCATCAGTGAGCTATTAATGAATACTTGGGGAAGAATACAGGAAGAAAAGAAGCAGAGTTTGCATCCGATAATTCACCAAATATACCATTCCAACTTCTGAAACCAGTAATTCAAAGACTCCCTAAGCCAGGGTAACATTCAGAAGAGTAATTTAAATACGATGAACCTATCCTTCTTTTAACCCATTTTTGGACTTATTTGTTCCTTTTGGTCTCTACAGAATCATGCAACACTAACTTGTTCCAATGAATTCTGCACTAAGCAAAAAAAAAAATGTCTTTATACAGGTTTTAAGCTTCCTCTGATAGTTACGTGGCATTTAGAAGATATTTTATGGTAAAAAATAAATACTAAAAAAATAGTGTCATTGATCTTCTCCATTACAGTTGTCGATATAAGATAAGTATAAATACTTCATGAACAAAATGAGCTAATTTTATCATAAGGGTTTCACTCTTTTTCATATAAAAAGACTGTGTCCCTCAAGTGATATATCCTTCATCATCTCCTGACCTTGTTTTGAATTTTGACCTTGTTTCAAAAGCCTGCTTTTGAAGAAAAAAAGAAAGCAGTTGCTATGAACTGTGGGGAAGTATCAACTGTGCCCATTGTACCCTGTAAAAATTACCCTACACAAAAATTGTATTCATTCTTATAGGCTCATCTCTTCCTTCTTAGGAAAGTCTATCAGTAAATTAGTCAGATTATATGCATTATCAATATCCATTTTCAACGTACCAAGCCCTTATGATAAAATACAGATTTTACAAAATGTGGGCAAGCAGTCACTGCAACCGGGAGAAATTCCTGGTGACTGAAGAAAGCATCTGTCATTCCTGCTGTCAAAAAAGCCAAGAAGGAAGATGAAGGGAACTACAGACCAGTTGGCCTCATCTCAGTTCCTGGGAAGCTGATGAAGCAATGGCACCAGGAAATCATTTTGAGGCACAGGAAGGACAAGAGGATGATTCGGAATAGTTGGCGTGGAGCTATGACGAGGAAATGGTGCTTTACCAACCTGATAGCCCTCTATGATGGGATGGATTGGAACTTGATGATCTTTAAGGCCCCTTCCAACCCAAAACATTCTATGATTTTATGAAACCACTCTATGACTGGCTTGGTGGACGAGGGGATAACACTGGATGTTGTCTATCTTGACTTTAGTGAGGCTTTCAACACATAATGTTCTCCCAGACAAGCTAGTGATGTATGGACTAGATGAATGGACAGTGAGATGGGCTGAAAACTGGCCAGGCTCAGAGGGCTGTGTTCAGCAGCATGATGTCCTGTTGGAGGCCAGTCATTAATGAGGTTCCTACTGCATCCAATGCTACTTCTGCTCTTCAGTAAAGGATGAGAACACAGAGTGAGCTTCCCAGTACAAGACAGATATGCGCCTATGGGAGAGAGACCAGTAAAGTGCCATAAAAGATCAGTAAAGGCCGGGGTGTCTCTCGTATGGCAGAGGCTGAAAGAGCTGAATTTTGTTTAATCTGGAAAGTAGAATGCTCGGTGTCTGGTTTCTCATTGATGTTTATTAATTCCTGGTGGGAGGCTGTAAGGAAGACAGAGCTAGACTATTCTCAGTGGTGCCCACTGACAGAAGGGGTAATGGGCAAAAGCTGAAATAGAGGAAAATCTTTCTGAATATAGGGAAACACTTTTTCATAGTGAGGGTGACTGAGCACTGGAATAGGTGGCCCAAAGAGGTTGTGGAGTTTACCCTTGGAGATATTTAAAACCCAATTGGACGTTGTTGTAGGCAACCTTCTGTAGCTGACCCTGCTTTGAGTCAGGAACTTGGGCTACATCATCTCCTGAGGTTCCTTCCAACCTCAACTATTGGGCTATCCAGAATCTTCTTGACAGTACCTTGTTAAGATACTTTCTTTGCTGAAACAAATCAAGATCTTGACTGAAATGAACATGGGTATATTATCTAAACCATTCCATCATCAATTTGTACTGTTTTGAAGTATTTGTAAAAATAAAATGCCTTTGTGATAAGTTCTAAATAGAACAAGTGTTAACTCTAGTACTGACTAGAAAAATCTAGTGCAAAGTGAGAAGAACCAACAATGGAGAAGCTGGTGTAGAATGTAAAATGTAGAATGCAGGAGTATTCTACTTTTTCTTATTTAAATTAACACCAGGAGTGAGGCATAGCCAAAAAAAAAAAAACCTAAAAAAACACAACCAAAAAAAACCCACAACAAAATAAACAAGCACGAGATGTTTTCCCAATTCTCGTTTCAGATACAGTGAGTCCTCTGAATTTAAGAAAGACTTACGGTTACATTGAGGTTAACGAAGTTACACTGAATCCTTTCTCCACATTTTGGATTATGGCCAATATGGATGCAGACACAGGGACTCAAAACCTCTTGTTCTGGAAGTGAATGCAAACTTCCTGAAAATATGGCAGTTTCAGTTACCTATAAAGGTAACCTATAAAGGCATCCATTCCCTGGTGCAACCACACACAGAAGACAGCCCTTTTCTCATTCTCTACTTATGGTGGAGTACTTGGTATGAAGTTTGATTAGAATTACAAGTTCCACTCTGAATATTTAGGAGTTTGTGTGAAGAAGGACTTAGAAATGTCCTGTGATTTACATCATTTACATTCACATTCACATTTACACAACAGTCTTAGAATCACAGAATGGTTAGAGTTGGAAGGGGCCTTAAAGATCATCCAGTTCCAACCCCCCTGCCCTGGGCAGAGACACCTCCCACCAGACCAGGTTGCTCCAAGCCCCATCCAGCCTGGCCTTGAACCCCTCCAGGGATGGGGCAGCCACAGCTTCTCTGGGAAACCTGTTCCAGGGTCTCACCACCCTCACCCTTACAGCAAAGAGCTTCTTTCTGGTATGTAATCTAAATCTCCCCTCTTCCAATTTAAAACCGTTCCCCCTTGTCCTGTCACTGCACTCCCTGACAAAGAGTCCCTCCCCAGCTCTCCTGTAGCCCCCTTCAGATATTGGAAGGCTGCTGTGAGGTCTCCCCGGAGCCTTCTCTTCTCCAGGCTGAACAACCCCAGCTCTCTCAGACTGTCTTCAGAGGGGAGGTGCTCCATCCCTCTGGTCATCTTCATGGCCCTCCGCTGGACCCGTTCCAACAGGTCCATGTCCTTCCTGTGTTGAGGACTCCAAAGCTAGACACAGTACTCCAGGGGGGGTCACACGAGAGTAGAGCAGAGGGATAGAATCACCTCCCGCAACCTGGGCCACACTTCTCTTGATGCAGCCCAGGATGGGGTTGGCTTTCTGGGCTGCCAGCGCACATTGCCGGCTCATATTGAGCTTCTCACCCACCAACACCCCCAAGTCCTTCTCCTCAGGGCTGCTCTCCAGCCATTCTCCACACAAATTCTGTCTGTGCCTAGGATTGCCAACTTGGCTTGGTTGAACTTCATGCGGTTTGCACAAGTCCACCTCTCAAGCCTGTCCAGGTCCCTCTGGATGGCATCCCTTCCCTCCAGCGTGTCAACTATGCTACCAAGCCTGGTGTTGTCGGCAAAGTTGCTGAGGGTGCACTCTATCCCACTGTCCACGTCTCCAACAAAGATGTTGAACAACACTGGTCCCAGTGCCGACCCCTGGGGAACACCACTCATCACTGGCCACCACTTGGACACTGAGTCATTGACCACAACCCTTTGAGTGCGGCCATCCAGCCAGCTCCTTATCCACCGAGTGGTCCATCCATCAAATCCATGACTTTCCAGTTCTGAGACCAGGATGTCATGCGGGACAGTGTCGAACACTTTGCATAAGTCCAGGTAGATGACGTCTGTTGCTCTGCCCTTGTCCACCCAAGGGTGTGGCAATATCATAAAAGGCCACCAAATCTGTCACACACGATTTGCCCTTGGTGAAGCCATGTTGGCTGTCTCCAGTCACCTCCTTATTTTCCATGTGCCTTAGCAGACATTCCAGGAAGATCTGGTCCATGATCTTGCCAGGCACAGAGGTGAGACTGACTGGCCTGTAGTTCCCTGGGTCTCCTTTTTTCCCTTTTCTGAATGTGGGGGTTACGTTCCCCTGTTTCCAGTCTGTGGGAACTTTGCCAGTTTGCCACAATTTCTCCAATATGATGGAAAGCCGCGTAGCAACTTTATCTGCTGGCTCCCTCAGGACCTGTGGATGGATTTCGTCAGGTCCTATGGACTTACGCACCTTCAGGTTCCTTAAGAGGTCTCGAACCTGATCTTCTCTTACTGTGGGCAGTTCTTCATTCTCAGAGCCCCTGTTTTTATATGCCCTGACTTGGGCAGTGTGGTTAGAGCCCCTGCTGGCGAAGACTGAGGCAAAAAAAGACGTTCAGTAGCTGAGGCTTATCCATATCCTGGGTGGCCAGGTCTGCCGTTTCCTTCCGGAGAGGGCCCACAACTACCCTAATCCTGCCTTTATCCCTGACATATCCAGAGAAGTTGTTCTTCTTGTTTTGGATGTCCCTGGCTAGATTTAGTTCTGCCTGGGCTTTCGCTTGCCTGATCTGGTTCCTGGTCACTCAGACAGTTTCTCTCTACTCTGCCCATTCTACCCATCCCTGCTTCCAGCCTCTACAGGCCTCCTTTTTGGTTCTGAGTTTGTCCAGCAGTTCCTTGTTCATCCACGCAGGTCTGCTGGCTATTTTGCCAGCATTCACCACCAAAATCCACGGTAGCCACTTTTTTTCTCATTCCACTGACAATTTTAACTCAACCATTTCATGAGGACTAGATGACCTTTGGAGGTCCCTTCCGGCCCGGACCAGTCTCTAATTCTGTGATTCTATGATTCTATGACCATCAGCTCATTAATGGGGCATTCACCCCCAAAATGCAGGGTACCAACTCTTCCCACCCTTGTTTCTCATTTCACTGACAATTTTAAGCTCAACCATTTCATGAGGACTGTGGCCAAGACCATCTCCAGCAGGAGATGGGGGGGCGCAGGGAGCCCCAACATTCCATCCCTAGTGACCAAAGAGTCCTTAGCAGCATTGACACTGAGGGGATCGACGATGGCGCTGCCTCCACGGCAGCTCCCACCCAAAGGACCCCGAGCACCCGCGGCGCCCCAGATCCTTCAGACAGTTGTGCTCCCGCAAACCTTCTACCCCCAAGGCAGGGACCGACCCCGACCCACAGCCCGGGGATGCTCTCGGGGCCAAGGGTGCAGGAGGTGACCGCGGCCATCGCTCCTGTCTCTCTTCCAGGCTCAGCCACCCTGGTTCGACTGCCCGGGCAGGAGCAGCCCTTCCGTGC
>QJSC01017075.1:435195-446600 GCA_003697955.1 Calidris pygmaea | reverse complement strand
GGGCTCTTGTCCCCACCGGTGCCCGTGGGTTCTCCTCCCCACGGGGGGGCCTCTGGGTCAGCCCCCCCACCCCGGGCTGGGCCAGGAGGGGGATGGAGGCGGCGTGGGGTGTGTGTGTGTGTGTGTGTGTGTGTGTGGCTGCGTGTCCCACCCCCTCCCGGGCAGGACCCCGGCTGATGCCCGCTCTCTGGGTCCCACCTTGCCAGGCTCTAACCAGGAGAGGTCCGGGGGCAGCTCCACCATGTCCGATAGCGACCTCGGGGAGGACGACGGCGCTACATCCCCCGAGCCCTCGCAGTCCAACAAGCGGAAGAGAAGGGGCAACCTCCCCAAGGAGTCGGTGAAGATCCTGCGGGACTGGCTGTACGAGCACCGCTTCAATGCCTACCCCTCCGAGCAGGAGAAGCTCAGCCTCTCGGGGCAGACCAGCCTCTCCGTGCTACAGGTAGGCGCCGGTGTCCCCCCCCCCCCGCCTCACGCGCTGGGGACACTGGTGAGTCCTCTGCCACGGTGCTTGGGACCCGGGAACCTCCCTGAAGATCCCAAAGGACTGGGCACGCTGGAACCGCTTGGCTCTGAAGGGCAGCGAGGAGGCGGGGGGGGGGGCAGTGGGGGTCCAGAGCCCCTGCATGGGAGAGGTCTGACCCTGGCCCACCCCCATGACAGTGCTGGAGCAGAGATTTCTGGCTGGCCAGAGGGTGGAGGGACTCGGATGGGGATGTCCCGGTGTTAGTAGGAGCTGCCACAGGTGGGAGGGTTTGAGGGGGTCCTGCTTTACCCCTGCACACCCCAGCAAGAGGGTCAGAGCTGCCACCCCCCCACCGTGTGGGGCTGGGCAGGGGACAGACCTCCGAGGAGAGGGGCTGGACTTTGACCCCAGGTGGGCCATGAAGGTCCCTTCCAACCCAAACCATTCTATGATCCACAGCACTACGCGCTGGCCCCCAGTTGCCCCAGCTGCATTAAGGGGAGCCCAGCCCAGGTCTGTGGGCTGATGTTCTCCTTGGCTGGGGGTGCCCAGCTGGGAGCCCTGGCTGGCAGGGGGGGCGAGAAGTGCTTTTCCTTCCAGCTTTGGCTTTGTCCCTGCCTGCTGTCAGGGTGGCAGGGACAACCTGCCTGTTCCTTTGACCCCACGCTGGCGGCCCTGGGAGGGCTGGAGCTGCAGTGCTGGGGGGAGCAGCGGGGGGGGCTGTGGGAGGCTTGTTCTGCACTGGGGCTGGCATGGTGGTGCCCGGCATGTGGGGGTGCCCAGATCTCTGTGCCCTGAGCCCCTGGCTGGCCGTGGGCTGGTATCCAGGTGTCACCTTGCCAGCCCCATGGGACCCCTTGTGGCCAGCGTGTCCCAGTGAGGAGGCAGCCCCCTCTGCCCCCCAGGCGGGGGGTCCCAGCCCGATGGCTGTGTGTGTCTGTCAGTGTGAGGTGACACAACGGGGTGCCGCAGGGACGGCTCCAAGGGACAGGAGAAGCCTCTGGGGCGGAGGCGTGGGACACCCTGGAGCGGCTGCGGGGTTCCATCCATCGACGCCAATCCCATCCCTCCAGGAGCCTCTAGGGCTGCAGCCTCTGGCCAAAGCCCTCGGCTGTTTATTTGTGCCTTCCCCTCCCTGCTCCGGTGGTCCGGGGAGCAAGGGGATCTCCAGAGGGGCCGGGAAGCCACCCGTCCCCATCCCAGAGAGCCGGGGGGCAGGAAGCAGTGCCCACTCCCGGCCCGGCAGCAGCGGGTATCCAGTCCTCCCAGCCCCGGCCCTTTCGCCCCCCGTGGTGGGGCCAAGCCATGGACGTGTTTAAAAAGAAAAAATAAGCTGATTGCTTCAAAGCCAAGGATGAGGGGGAAGGGTTTGACACTGAAGGAGGGGAGATGGAGATGAGATGTGGGGCAGAACTTGTTTGGTGTGAGGGTGGTGAGAGCCTGGCCCAGGTTGCCCAGAGAAGCTGTGGCTGCCCCATCCCTGGAGGGGTTCAAGGGCAGGTTGGAGGGAGCTTGGAGCAACCTGGTGTGGTGGAGGTGTCCCTGCCCAGGGCAGGGGGTGGCACTGGGTGGGCTTTGAAGGTCCCTTCCAACCCAAACCATTCTGTGATATATCCCAGCTCCTGGGGAGGGCAATGACGTGTGGTGTCACCAGTGGTTGTGTGTGCCCAGCTCCGTGCTGTGTCCTCCAGAGGGATGTGAATGCTGGAAGGAGCATGGCGGTGAGGAGCACCAGCAGGACTTTGGGGGCTTCTCAGTGTTCTGGAGTTGGTTGGGCTCTTTGTTGGGAGCCCAGCCCTCTGCTTGGGGGTTCAGAGCAGTTGATGGCCGTGGGGTCGCGAGATCATGCCAAGGGGACCTGGCTAAGGCTTCAAGGGAAGGCGTTTGGAAGGGAAAACAGGGAGAGACTGGTGTATTTGAGGGTGTTAAATGCCAAATATTGTCTTAAACACAAAAAAGACAACTGAGATCTTGCTGTAATGGAAGTTGTGGGAAGTTCTCTCTCCCCAGGGGAAATATTTTACGTAGCTGTTGATTTGGGAAAGAGCGGTCATTTCTCCCCCCCTGATTTATTCTCTTCTAATTGTTTTCTAGGAAGAAGGCAGTTATTTTGGTGCAGCATTTTATAGAAAGATGCTGAAACAATACACGGCCGAGACTGAACACAGGGCTGCTGTGTTTCCCAGGGGTTTCTGGAGGTGGAGCTGCAGAGCTCTGCCTCTTGGTGCGCAGATGTTTGGAAGAGCCTTTACAGTTGTCTGGCCAGAGGCAGGGAAGGTGTCCCTGGCCTGCCGCGGTCCCCCGTAGGGGATGGGGGGCTGCAGCTCTGCGAGCTGGTGGCTTTGGGGCTTTTCCATCCGTGCTGCTGTCCTGCTGTCTGTCTGTTCCGGGCAGCCCCAGTGCTCGTCCAGGGTGGCAGCGCGTTGGCACCGCTGGCAGCGTGTGACACGTGGCCGGGCACGCCGAGCCCCAGGGTGGGTCACCTGGAGGAGGGAAGACTCCCCCCAGCGCAGGGACCTGCTGGGGGGGGCCGTGTGGCTCTGAGCTGGCTCTGTGCAATGTCACTGCCTGCGGCTGCGGGGATGGCAGGAGCCCCCGGGAGGGTGCTGGGAGCCACATCCCGCTTTACCTGCCCATGGCGAGGGGACAGTCAGTTGCCAGGATTTTGGGGCTGGGGTGGAGGGACAGCTCTGAGCCCACCCTTCCCCAGGGAGCAGGCAGCTCTGCTTGAGAGCCGCTGCAGCCCCAGGGGCTCTGCGCAGCCCTGCTCTGGCCCCAGAGCTGCTCAGGCGCTGTCTGTTCACTGGCGTGGGGAGTGGGTGCCAGCGGTGCCATGGGGGGGTGTCACCCATCCTCAGTCCCCCCCAGAGTGGGCTCATGGGACTGAGCGGTGTGAGGGGGGTGCAGGGAGGAAGGGGCTGCCCCAGGCAGGCAGGAAGCAGCCGGCACTGGGGTTTCCGTGGGTGCCTGGAGAGCCCCTGCCAGGAGCGGCTCTGCTTCTCCCGAGCCCCACGGGAAGGAGGTGTGGGGCTGGGGGGAGCCCGGCGGTAGCTGGAGCTGTTTGCTGGGTTCGGGGTTTCTGCTGGCTTGGCTTCAAGCTGCTGCCCCCCGAGATGTGGGGACAGCCCCGGGGTTAACAGCGCTGTGCCCCCTCTCTCCTCCCAGATCTGCAACTGGTTCATCAACGCCCGGAGGCGGCTGCTCCCCGACATGCTGCGCAAGGACGGGAAGGACCCCAACCAGTTCACCATCTCCCGCCGAGGGGGCAAAGCCGGCGATGTGGCCCTGCCGCAGGGGGCCGCCGCCGGCTCTGGGGTGCTGGTGGTACCCCCCGTGGGGGCGGCGGGGGCCTCCAAGGTGCTGTCCATGTCGGTGTGCCCGCAGGTACTGTGCCACCCGGCCCAGGCGCTGAGGGTGGTGAGCGCCCGCAGCCCTGAGCGGGAGAAGCCCCCCGGCCCGCAGCGCGCGGAGTCAGACCCTGCCCCCAAAGCGGCGCCGGGTGCTGCCGGCAGCACCATGGCCCTGCTGGCCCGGGCCGAGGCGGCCAGCCCCACCAGCGGACTCTTCAACACGCCGCCCCCCACGCCCCCCGAGCTCTTCGGCGATGACTTCAGCAGCTTCCAGCTGCTGGTGGAGGTGGCCCTGCAGAAGGCGGCCGAGCTGGAGTCGCAGCGGCAGGGGGGGCAGCTGCCCCTCTTACCCCAGGCTGAGCCCGCGGCAGCCACCCTCTCCAAATAAACCCCTGGGCCACGTCCCGCAGAGTGCCCTTCCCTGGGGACCCTGCCAGCCTGGTGCCACCCGCCTGCCGGCACCCCCCGACTGGGAAGTAGACTCCAGACCCCCCCCCCAGGGGGGCTCTGGTCTCCCTCAGCCGAGGGGGGAGAGGAAGGACCACCCCATCCTGCTGCCCTCTCGCTGGGGACGTGCCCCCTGCCCGCTGCCCCTGCGCCCAGGGGGATGTGCCCTGGCAGCGCGGGAGGATCTGGCTGTTGTGAAAAGACCTTTGGAGCTTTACTGACCTCTCCCTGCCACCGGTCTCAGAGCTCCCCTCGGAAAACCTGCTGACTTCTTTTTCTCTCTCCTGTAAACAAGGGTCCAGCCAACACCATTTCTTCAGGGAGAGAAAGAGAGAATTAATTTTTTGGTTTTTTGTTTTTTTTTTTTTTAAAGTTGGTATCTGTTTTAAGGACTGTGGATGAAAAGCTTTTTCTCCCAAATCTCTGATCTCCCCCACCCTCCTCCTTTTTTTCCCCCTTTTTGTTTGTGGAGGGCCTTTCTGGCACCTCGTGCTGGCCGGGAGCCCTGCCTTGCCCGGGGAAGGGCCAAGGACAGATGAACTGGAAACCTGAAGTCTGTGGCATTTTTTCCACATGGAAAACATGGGACCCTTCTCTTTCTGCCTTAGGGTGTTACAGATGCTGCCAGTAGAAATCTCTATGGTGCTGTTTAGCAATTTTTTGTTGAAACGTTTTTCCTTTAATTGTGATTTATTATATGTGGTTTGGGTTTTTTTTGTTTTTTATTTTTTTTTTCGTTCTATAAGCATTTCCACAACTTCCCTGCGCTTCTCTCGAGTTCCTGCTGAATGTGTGCACGCTGTGTCCCGGAACAGAGAGCGCCTCGCTGCCCGCCGGCTGCTGCTGGGGGCGGACACGAAGCTGAGACTGTGAAATTTTGTATCCAACTTCCTTAAACTTTCTTGTTTTCAATTTTTTTATTTTTTACAAAAAAAAACAACCAACCCAACATTTGGAAAGAGGCGTGTGTGTTCTGCGAGCGCAGTTCCTGGAGAGCAGAGTCCTCCCATCAGCCAAGTGCTGATGAGCTGCCCTGGGAACGTGGAGGGACCCGGTCCTGGTGCTCCCCTGTCCCCACCTCCTGCTCCAGCTCTGCAGGGCTGAGCCTGGCTCAGGGGAGGCGCTGGGGACCTCTAGTGACAAGCCGGGAGCTGGCTTTGGGGCTCCGGGGCAGGTCCTGGCTGGGCATCGCTCGCCGTCACCCAGCGGGAGCCCGGGCGCTGCTCCTGGGACTGACATATTGCTGTTTCACTGTAAAATGTAAGTTAAATAGCGATACGTACGCACCTATGTTATCTGTCCTGAGAAACACTAATCCTAGGTAATTAGCCTGATTATTAAATTGCATGACTAGAAATAATAACGTTCCACAGGATCTGGTGCTCTGCATTGGAGCCAGCGGTGCTGGGGGAGCAGCACACTGCAGGGTGATGGGGCCTGGGAGGGAAAAGCACTGATTTTGGGGACTGGTATTTCCCATACCCACCCCCCTATCCCCCCCCTTTTTTTTTTTCAGCAAGAAGGTGCCAGGGCAGAGGAGCTCCCGAGTGCTCAGGGGGCTGCAGGAAGGGTTGCTGGGTGCCCCTCAACACCCCCCCTCCTCATCACCCCCCGCCCCAGTTCATGTCCAGCCTTCGCCCTCTGCCTCCTCGCTGGGGAAAGCCCTGAATTTTAGGATTCCCTCCCTTATTTCTAGATAGCCCTTCCCCCGTCACCGCCCATTTCCCGCCGTTCTGTTTCCTCCCCCAGGTGAGGGAGAGGCTTTTTAGTCTTCCCCCCTCCTCATTTTGCCCCAGTGGAACCAAAGCGGTTTCCTCCCCCGGGGGCAGGAGCAGGAGCTGTGTCTGTGCCACGGACGGGTGCTGCTGCCCCGGGGACGGACCAGAACGAGTTGGGAGGGCAGGGATGATTGGAATGAAATTTACGGAGCAAAAAACTACTGTAAATATCTTTTGTTTTGTTTTTTTTTTCTTTTTCTTTTTTTTTTTTTCTGTTGTCAAATAAAAGTTTTTTAGTTTTGGTTGGTATTTTTTTTTTAAATACGAGCTGTGCCTGAGACTGGACTATGTCAGTTGTGGGTGGCTTCACTTGCTCCCCCCTCACCACCTCCTGACACTCAGCCAAAGCAGCTTAAGAGCTCCAAGGAGCATTGCTGGGTGTGGAAAAAAAAATATGGGGCTGGTGCCTGGCACGGGCCTGCGCCTGCCCCATCACTGTTTGGTCCGACAGCCCTTACACACTCGCTTCCCACAGCCTTTGATCCCGGCGCCTGGGAGCCAGAAAGCGTTTGGCAGAGGGTGATGTGTTTGTGTCTCCCCTTCTCCTGGCCAGCACTGGAAAAATGAGACTGTATCAGTGCTAGCCCCTCGGCAAAGGAAAAAAAAAGCCATCTCGGTGGGGCTCCACCACACATGGTTGCCCAGGTCAGGAATGCTACGAGGTGGGCAGGGGTCCTGCAGAGCTGCTCCTGGAGCAGCCCCTGCCAGCCTTGCTCTGCCCCACGGGGCAGGGGCACGGACGCTGGCAGCATGGCCAGGCTCCGGGCTGCTGGGGCTGCTCCTGTGCTGGCCCGGGGGCTCGGCCAGCCTCTTGCACACGCACTAGGAGTGCTAGTACCCGAATTTTATCCACTAGTGTCTTCCACACATCCCAGCTCAGGGCTGCAGCCTCTGTGCCAGTGCGATGCCCTGCCTCCCCTGGGAGGGATACCTGCTCTTGACTATCGCAGGGGCTGGAAAGGGGGCTGGCACCAGTTTGATCCCTTTGCAGCCCTCACACCCTGGCTTCCCACAGCACGGGGTGACCCCAGGGGCTCTGTGCCCCACTGGCACATGGCAGGGGCTGTGGAAGGATGGAGGCATCCAGCCTCCAGCCAGGCCTCGCTCCTGCAGCTCCAGGGAAGCCCCTGGGCAGCTCTGGTGACAGGAACAGCCACAGGGTCTCTCCCCCCTCCCCAGCCTGTTCACAGTGAGGAATGTGGGCTGGGGCAGCCAGGGGGGCTGGAGCCAGGATTCAGCCAGGGCAGGCGCCTGCCAGCCCAGCTTGGGGTGGTGGTCTGCACAGCAACAGGGGCTGTGGGTAAAACACAGCTGGGCCGTCCCCTCCCAGCTCTGCCTGCCCCTCCTGCGGCCTCAAGTAGCATCTCAGGGTTCCGGAGCTGCACAGAGGTGCCTTTGCCTGGGCCAGGTCCTGGGGACCCCCAGGCAGGTTGGGCAGAGCTTGGGGACTGTGCCTGCCTCCACGGGCAAGGGGCCACTGGCCCCCAACAGGGCGTAGGCACACCCGGCCGCAGGGCAACGGGCAATGTCCCACAGGCACAAGGAGAGCACTGGGGGCAACAGCCACCATCCTCACCCTCTGGCACAGCACTGAGTGTCCTTACCTGGGGGGGGCATGGTTCTGCCCCCTCGCCATTGCCTTCCAGGGCAGCAGCTGGGACTGGTGCTCCCAGGAGGGCTCTAGCCGACAGACCACCACCAGCTGTGCCCAAGCCTTGCAGCCCCCTCACCTCCAGCCTGTGCTCTGCCCTGCACACCCTCATACCTTGCACTGAGCACAGAAAAGCCTTGTTACCAAGACGCTTTCGTATTTCTCATGCCACAGCCAACACTGCCCTCAAAATACCCACGTGGGGTGTTAGGCTTCGGGAGACCCTCCCTGGCAGCTGCATCCCCTATTGCTGGGGCAAGGAGGCAGTGCAGGGTGTCTGTCACCCTGCACCCCAAAACAATGCAACCAGAAGCTAAAGTTATGGGTGTTGAGGGTCCCCAAACCTCCAGTGCCGTATCGGGCAGTGGCAGTGCAAACCGCCCCCCTCCTGTATCCCCCTGTGCTCCTCTTACCTGGAGGGCTCTGCAGGGCATGTACCAGCCTGGCTCCACGGTGCCCCTGGTCTCAGCACTGCCTGGGGTGCTGGACTTGAGCAAAGGGCGCTGAGCTGGCAGCACGGGAGTCGCACAGCCAGCCAGCCAGCACACACCCTGCTCACAGCACAGTCAGCGCCGCTGTTCCCAGAGCCCAGGGGAAGCACAGCCGGCACGGCAGCCACTCACATTCGGCCCTCAGGCCAGGGCACAAACCCCACGCAAAGACACAGTGCACGGGCACCAAGGGGATTCTGCCCGCTTTGGTGCTGCCTGGGCCACAGGGCTCTGCTCCCTGTGTGGCCTGCTGCCGCCTGAGGAGAACCACGGTGGCCAGAGATGCAAGGCCCGAGCCACCTCCATCCCTCCTGGAGCAGGCCACGCTGAGAAGCTCGGCCTGGGCGCCACACTCCCCCCTCTGCGGGCCCAGGGGGAGCCCCCGGGCTCAGCCGGGCCCAGGGTGCGGCACTGCCGGTCCCTGCGCCGGGAAAGGGCCTGCCCGTCCCGTCCAGGCCGCGGTCGGAGCCGCCACCGCGCCCTCACACGGCCCAGCGACCGACCCCGAGGGCGGGGCTTCCGGCACGAGCAGGGGGCGGGGCACCAATCGGGCCGCGCCCCCTCCCAGCGGCCTCAGCGCCCATTTGCCACAGAACGCATGCTCTCTGTTGTGATTGGCTGGCAGGGGCAGCGGCCCCGCCTACTGCCCTACCCGGAAGTACATATGACACAGAAGGCCCACGGCCCCAGCTTACAATGGGGGCAGCCATTTTGTTTCGGTCGCCATTTTGTGGCTGGGAGCAGCCATTTTGTTAAACGTCATACAGCGCTGTGATTGGCTGACAGCCGTCTCTTGATGCCGTCATACTCACGTATTCTCAGGCAGCGCCGTGATTGGCTGCCCGCTTCCTCTGGCCCCAGAAGGGCTGAGATATAAAAATATATACCTTTATATGCAAGGTATGCATAGATAGAATTATTTATGTAAAGGTATGTATAAATATGTAGAAGTACATATTTTTCAGATATGTACTTCTATATTTGTGTACATTTTAACAGGTATATGTACACTTACAACGCGGTAGAGGTTAAATACACACAGGAGGGAACTACAACAGGGCCCCTCGTCCTTCACATGGGCGTGGCTGGTCTCACCAGCCAATCACTGCCCACCACACCTGCGGGAACAGCCTATAGGGCTGCAGGAGGGGCGGAACTCCTGCCAGAGGCACCAATCCCTGCACAGCTCCCCCTCCCGCCCCACGCCCTCCCACCCAGCCGCCATCTTGGTGGGGCTGAGGGCCGCCATCACCCCTGAGGAGAAGGAGGGAAAGAGACCGCAGGCGGCTGTGAATTCAGACGGCATTTGTTTATTTATTATTGGTTTGGTGTTTTTTTGTTTTGTTTTTTTTTTTTTTTTACGTTAAGTCAGCCAGCTTGTCTTCGCTTCTCCTCCAAGGTGGCAGGAAACAAAATGAGATTCAGGCAGGGACTCGCGCTCACGACAGGGCCCAGCCATGCCCCGCGGCCTGGCCTCAGGGCCCCGCTCCGTCCCTCCCCGCCACCACGGAGCGCAGCCCCCAGACCCAGGCACACCGAGCGAGCGAGGAGCAGGAGCCATCTCAGCCCCGGGGAGTGAAGAAGATCAATTTGTCACTTCAGGGAGCTGCCGTCCACAAAGCGCCAGCCCTGGGAAAAGCAGCTTTCCAGGCCTGCGCCCCAGCAGCAGCCACAGTCGGAAGAGTAAATTAAAAAAAAAATAAATAAAAAAATTAAACCCCTTGTCACCATTCCCTGGTGTTCCCAATTTCAACACTAGAGATCTCTAAAACTGCTTTACAACCCTCCCCAAAAACCTGACAGTGCACCCCAACAAGTCAGTAAGTCCATGTCTCTACCCACACTGCTCGACACTGAGCCTGAGTTAAATCACAGGAATCTAATTCCACATTGGAGAATTCAAGGTAGGTAGGCAGAACTCTCTCAGATCGGCTCTGCTGGGACACCACTGGACAGTTATACAATGGTCACTCAGACATCATTCGGAATTTCACTTTTATTTATTTTTTTGCCTTCTGGATCACCAACACCCTCGCTGCAACTCCTGTGGGATTCTACCCCCACCCCCAATGGAAGTAGCACACGATCTCCCAACTCCTTCAAACAAGTGAAGAAACAAACATAACAAACAAACAAAAAAAGAGAAATCCCCAGCAAGATCACTCAGGATGGGGCCAAATGCTTATTTTTGAGGAGGTGGCAAAAAAAATATCTGGTGGTGGCAGTTCTGGCTTCAAGAAGCCAGACCAAAAAAGGAGACCTACAAAGGGGAAAAATGAGCTAAAAAATATTTCGCAATCCTTCCTCTACCCAGAGAGCAGGGAGATAAGCAAAAAATAGTCATCTGATTACACACAGGGTATATATTTTTACACACACTTTTACACACATCTAGATATAGTACATGTAAAAATATATGCTATACAGGTGCCCGTTCTCACCCAGGTGCTTTGCACCGTCTGCGCTGTGCGTGTGGGCATGTATACGTGTGTGTGAATTCAATGTACAGGTACTGCTAAGTGTATATGTGCATATGTACACGTACGTACAGGCGGGCAGCGGCCCCCAGCCGCCCCTGCCTTCCGCTTTGTACAAAAACCCACTCCTCTCGCCCCAAAAATGCCGCCACGCTCTCCCCACAGCCCACCTGGAAACGGCTCCCCCAAGGCAGCAGCTTCTCTCTCAACGAGCAAAGTCGGGGGAAATAATTTTGCAAAAGGGAAGAGGAGATTAAAAACAAAACAAAACAAACCTAAATCAAAGCGTGGGTGTGTGGATGGTGCCTGCATTTGCTCCGTGGTCCTTCGCCCCCTCCCGAGCCCGGAGGAGGGTCCTGCTCCCCCCGGGACCAGCCAAGCGCTGCCCCTTCCCCGCCGTATTGCACATTTGCTTCTGGGCTGCGTCCCTACGACTCTGCGCTACATTCCACAGACCCCTCTTCCTCTGGCTTCAGTATAACAGAGGAATACGCCCCCGCCACCCCCCCCCTCGACCCTCCCACCCCCCAATATCCCCCATCAAAAGGAAAACAAACCACAAAAAAAACCCCACCCCAAAACCCCACGACCCCAAGGAAGGCTGCTTTGCCAGCAGAGTGCAACAGTAGCAACACACTGAAGGGGTGTTCTCTTCGGGAGCTCTGTGGAGGAGAGGTTACTTCTAACACGGTAAAACGAAGCCATGCAAAAGGTGGGATTCCAGGGAGCAGAAAAAAAAATA
>QJSC01017075.1:420946-434961 GCA_003697955.1 Calidris pygmaea | reverse complement strand
CACATGGTTCCTTCCTCTGGCCCTTTGCTCAAAGACGGGTCTGTGCCTCGGGTACGTAGATCTCGATGCTGTCTGCGCTCTCCGTGGCCGAGTTCTGCCGGACGGAGGCAGCCCGCTTGGCTGCCATCAGCCGCTTGCGAGCTTCCTGGCGCTGCTTGTCCGAGTCGGAGGCTTTGTCCCGGTTCAGTTGGGATTTGGACTTGGCCGGCTTCTTTGGCACTGGAGGGGGTGGTTTCTTCTCTTCCTTTAGGGAGACAGTAAGGAAAAAAAAAAACCCAAACATAAAATAAAAATGCACATACAGGAGCCCGCTCTCGGGTGCAGGAGGGACTAAGGGAGGAGACTGACTGCCAGGTGAGGGAAGCAGAAGCGGTTCTCCAGCAAGACACTCATCAAAATCAGCTTCCCCGGTTCCTAGAAATGTGCTATTTTGCATTTCATGGCTCGGAGGCCGCCTGTGAAGAGGACTAGAGCTGGCCGACCGTGTCTGCCCAGCTGGAGGTCAGAGCAGAGCACAGGCAGCGGGGAGACTGAACTTCACCTCGAACTGCTAAATTTCAATATGCCACCCTGCCCAGAGCCATAGCCCTCCCTCCTGCCCCTGTGTCTAGCCAGGAAGGAACACAGCCCCTGCTGCATTTTCAAAAGGGTCCAGTAGGTGCTTTTTTTGTACCACTCAGACACCAGGAATAGCTAAAGCCCATTCATGCAGCGCTTGTGACACTAGAGGCCTCTCTACGACTGCTTTAAGCACACCCCCCCCATCGCCCCGGTCTCTCTCCAGCCTAACTCTCCCCTTGCACACAATTCTCTCCCCCGTTACTCAAGAGGAGTGGGTTCGGTGCGTGCGACTCCTCTGTGCAAGCACAAGACGGTAAAAGCCCCAGAGACCTTCTGTTCCCAGAGACAAACAGACCCCGGATACCCCAAAATGTCTGTGAGGTGCCTCTGGCCAGCCCCCACCGCCCCACACTCACCTTTCTCTCCGGTGTCTCTGCCAATTGCCAGCTATTAGCTTTCAGGTGGTACAGCTCATCAAACTTCATGCTGATGTCTTCAATGGACAACTGCAGGAGATCCCAAAACCCAGCTAGGTCTTGGGCCGTGGGTCTGGGATTTGCATTAGGGTTCTAGAAGGGAAAGCATAAAAAAACCCCACCACCTTTCAGAAAGAATACAGTCTCCTGACAAGTGCAGCCGCCTGCACAGCTTAAATATTCATCCTTTGTAAGTCTACCTGCCTGACAACTGAAACAGCAAGAACCCACAGGAGACACCAACCCTAAATCACACAGGGACACAATGCCACCAATTACAGCCAAAACCACGTCTGCAGGGATGGGGAAGCAGAGATCCCGAGTGCACGTCTCCTACAGGAGCCTGAGGAAGAATCCCGAGAAGAGACACTCTCTATAGAAGGTGGCAGCAGCTCCCATTCTCCCCAGAGCCCCAGTGCTAATCCCACAGCAGTAACCCCCAACCCAGAGTCCCCAGCACATGATTCAGGGCTAGAATCATAGAATGACAGAACGGTTAGAGTTGGAAGGCAACTTAAAGATCATGGAGTTCCAACCCCCCTGCCCTGGGCAGGGACACCTCCCACCAGACCAGGTTGCTCCAAGCCCCCTCCAACCTGCCCTTGAACCCCTCCAGGGATGGGGCAGCCACAGCTTCTCTGGCCAACCTGGGCCAGGCTCTCACCACCCTCACACCAAACAAGTTCTGCCCCACATCTCATCTCCATCTCCCCTCTTTCAGTGTCAAACCCTTCCCCCTCCTCCTAGGGCTCCCCTCCCTGACCCAGAGTCCCTCCCCAGCTTTCCTGGAGCCCCTTTAGGGACTGGAAGGCCATTATAAGGTCTCCCCGGAGCCTTCTCTTCTCCAGGCTGAATCCCCCCAACTCTCTCAGCCTGTCCTCACAGCAGAGGGGCTCCAGCCCTCTGATCATTTTCGTGGTCCTCCACTGGGCCCGTTCCAACAGGTCCACGTCCTCCCTGTGCTGAGGACTCCAGAGCTGGACACAGCACTCCAGGTGGGGTCTCACCAGAGCAGGGCAGAGGGGTAGAATCCCCTCCCTCTCCCTGCTGGCCACACTGCTTTTGATCCAGCCCAGGATGGGGTTGGCTTTCTGGGCTGCCAGCGCTCACTGCTGGCTCATGTTGAGCTTCTCATCCATGAGCACAGAATTGTCCTGGTTCTGAGACATCTGAACTGCCATCACAGGCCTGGACTGTCTCGGGAAAACAGGGGATGAGATCCGAGCAGCTCAGCAGGAAGCTCGGAGGAAAGCCCAGCAGCGCACGGTGGGGCTGTGATCTCAGACCCAATCAGCCAGAGATCAGCGAGCAACAGACACTCAGCACTTCGTGACCACCCCCCTCCTCCTTCACCAGCTTCTCTAAGGTGGCTTTTTTTGCAAGTTAAGGGGAATTCACCTCTGAGGAAGTCTAAGTCTGCAAAAATCCATACCATGATAAAGCTTGGGGGGAAAACCAAACCACAGATTGCCACCTCCCCACCATGTCAGCCCCGCTCGCAGCAAGGACAAACCCTCGCCTTACATCTGAAGAGATCCAACTCAGGGCTTTGTGACAAACGAGGGACAACCCTGCTGGGGACAGGTGAGGCTCAAGATGGCCAAGTGCCAGGTCCTGCACTTGGGTCACACCAACTCCATGAACACTCTAGGCTGAGGCAGAGTGGCCTGAGGAGCGGCTGAGGGAGCTGGGGGTGTTCAGCCTGGAGAAAAGGAGGCTGAGGGGAGACCTTCTCGCTCTCTCCAACTCCCTGAAAGGAGGGTGTAGCCGGGGGGAGGTCGGTCTCTGCTCCCAAGGAACAGGCGATGGGACAAGAGGGAACAGCCTCAAGTTGCTCCAGGGGAGGTTCAGATTGGAGATTAGGAACAATTTTTACCCGGAAAGGGTTATTAAGCCTTGGAATGGGCTGCCCAGGGAAGGGGTTGAGGCACCATCCCTGGAGGGATTTAAAAGCCGGGTTGACATAGTGCTTGGAGACATGGTTTAGTGATGGTGTTTTTATCAGAGTTAGGTTGATGGTTGGACTCGATCTCAAAGGTTTTTTCCAACCTGGACAATTGTATGATTCTATGAAAGGAACTGCAGAGCACAGCCCCAAACCTGCCTATTCCGAAGGGAGGTTGTGTCCATCAGCCCCCCCAACTGCTCAGCTGCTGGTTTAAATCATTATTCATCCCCCACGGTACGGTGCTCAGGCTGTACACCCTGAGCTAGCTCTTCTTTGACAGTGACAGCAGGCTGTTAACACCCGAGCGTGTTCCCGTTGTGCTGTTGAAAGACACACCCCCGCCCCTCCCCAAAATCAGGAGACACAGATCAGACTCACCAAGTTTTGTTCACAGAGCCCGTGGAATTGCTGGAACTTCTGTGACATAAGTAGCTGTGCACTGCCCACTGCACTCAGGACTTTTCCTAAGACTACGGGGGAGAGAAAAGAAGAATAATGCAGCTGAACAGATTTTTAAATGCACCAACGAACTCAGGCGTTTCTGGAGCAAACAAACACTCTTGATTCATTAGAACAGCAGTTTCAGAGACCCCCCCCAAGGAAGTAACTGCTCCCAGCAAAAGAAGATGCATGGAAACTATAGTTTCAATGTATAGACACATCTACATGTGTCTTTGCCAGCTATTATTGCTCCTTCCAGAGCAGGTCCCAAGCAGGCCAGGCTGAGGAACATTACAGCCGAGTTTGCAGGAAGTACCTTAAACTGCCTTCAGCCCGCCAGACGTGTCACCAGCCCAGTGGGCACACGTGCAGATCACACCCAGCTCTTCCAGCCACGCAGGAGGGGAAGGTGGTGAGGGGCAGGAGAACCGGCTCCAACCTCCATTTACCAGAAGGGATTTTCTGGCAGGGCCAGGGTTTTTCATCCCCAGGACTTTATGCTCCTCTTAGTGGGTTTTCCAGGAAGCCTCTGTGTACAGCAACATTCCTCTGCCCATTAACAGAAAAACACTGCGCAGGCTCTTCCCTTCCAAAGGCAGGGCTGAGAGACCCGCAGCGGGGAAAACTGCACCATGAACGGGGATGAACTCATCCCCCTTCTCCTCCCTGGTCTGCTGCTGCACCCAGTGCTCACAGAGCTTGGCGGGACAAGCGTAAGCCGGACTCTCTCTTGGAGGAGGAAATTGCTCTTAGGGGTCACGGATAAAATGCCACACTGGTCCTGGTGTCTCTCCTCGCCAGAGCACTCTTGCCACAAGCGAAACAAGGGTGTCCCCCGGGGCAGGGAGAGCCTTGGCGCTGCCCGTCCTGTTTGCAGCCAGTGCAGCATCTCAGCGCTATCGGATCAGAGAGGAGCTCCCCCGAGCCCCAGCACCGACACCGAGCTGTGACCGAGTCTCACCAGTATTTCACCTTCCTCAGGCAGCAAAAAAAATTAAATAATCAACCAGACTCAAAGCAAAGATCCTGCCCTCTGCAGCCCAGTCACCCGCTTCTGTCACTCTACAGGGAAGCACAGGTTTTGCCACCTCATTTGAAAATAACAGAACAAGCCCAATTGGGACTGAACCCAATAAAATTAAGTGGCTTTGTGCTCCCTGTGCATGTGCTTTTGGTGTATTTAGCACAAATTCAGTGAAACTTTCTCAAATGAAGAAACCTCCTCTTTGCCACGAGGACAAGTGCACCGATTCAACCCACCCAATGAGCTCAGAAGTGACATTCATTCTGCCCCTCCACCAACTGGACTTTCTCCAGCCGGTGTGAGTGCAAGGGGGTGGGCAGGGAGGAAGCTCCCCCAGCCTCCCCAAGAGCCATCTATTTGAGCTTTTAGCAATTTTGAGTGGCCAGCAGCTGCACCATCCCCTGAAAGCCTTCTGTGCTGCATCGCAGTATTATTTCTTACCCCATCTGCTAGAGGAGAAAAAAGCGTTCCTTGTCCCATGCTCATCCCCGTGCTGTGTCTCTCTGTAGGCTACCAGCAATTTATCTGCAGGAAGCTGATCTGATACTTGGTGACAGCTCTTTCTGGAGGGAGGAGCTGCCAGGCTGCTCCAGTCTCGTCTCCAGAGGCTGACAATACCTACCTTCTTCAGAGAGATTGTTCTCTTTGGTCTCCTGGTCCATCTGGCGGCACCAGCCTTCCAACCGCTCTGTTTCTGCCTGCAGCAGCTTCAGAAACCAGTACCCGTCCCGCCGGCAGGTTCCTGGCTGCGTGGGTTCTGCTGGCGAGGTGGAGGACGTCTCAAGCCAGGGGTCAGGAGGAGGGAGAGAGGAAGGCTCCAGGGCTGGGTCATTGTTTTCTCCATAGGAGAGGTTTCTCTTAATCTGTGAGGGCTTGGCTGGTTGCCTGGTGGTGGCATCGACGGCAACGGAGTTGTTGTGTTGGGGGCACTCAGCGAGGCTTCTCTCAGATGATTTACTGCTAGAGTTATTAGGTTCCTGTGTGTCAGAGTCTGTGTCCTGTTTGGAGGACATGCTGCGAGAGTGGCTGTTTCTAGAGAGACCGAAAGCACAAATCAAAGAGCAGAACCTGGCCCGGCCGGGACAGTGAAAGGCGTTTGTGGTGCCCGGGGCTGAGCCTGCCCCTGCCCGCCCTGCCCCTCCTCACACACAGACACACACCACACGCAGACAGACACGATTATAAGGTTGCCTCCTTACTGCAATAGGCCGTTCAGACGAGAGGGCTGACGCACATCTATAATTACAACTTGGACTTTTTTTTTTTTTTATTTTTTTTTTTAATTTCAAACCCCCATCGATTTGTTTGTTTACAGAATGAGTGCTTTTCACAGTGGGTGTGTGCTGTGGAGGAAGAGCTCTCCATGGGTCCCCATTCACCACCACTCATATTGGAGCAAAGAAGGGGAGAAGGTCTAAGCGAAAGTGGGGGGAAGCGCAATTTAAAAGAAAGGGAACTACAAAAGCTTGCGTCTTTCACTTACCGCCACTCGTCCTCTACCTGTACCCCGATGGACTGGAATTTGGTGGCTGGTGGAGGAGGCTCCTCTTTTGCCACTGGCTGAAGGCAGTCAACCTTATTGAACAAAAAAAAAAAAAAAATACAGACAAAAAAAAAAAAAACAGACACAAGAACTTGCTGCTGGAATTCACATCAGTAGACCAGGAATGCTGCACACACACACACACACACACACACAGCCGACACCACACGCCGACGCAGGGCTCTCTCAGGAGAGGAACAAGGCTCGGGGCTGCCTCCGCGGGAGCATCAGGACCGTACCCTGCCGAGTGGCTGCTCTCAGAGCCCTGGGCTCTGCCACCCACCGCTGCTGGCATGGTTGGGGCACACTGGGGACGGGCTGCGTCCCCCCAAAAGCACACTGCGTGTGTGGCATCCGACGTGGGCAAAGGCCAAGGGACTGGAGAGAGGGCAGCGACCCGATCAGGGCTGACAGCAAAGCCCAGCTTCCCCTCTCCCAGGGACTGACACCCTCCAAAGCGCCGGGTAAGAGGGTTACAAGGTTTTAGGAAGGAAATCCAGGGCGTGGGGCAAATGGCTTGGGAACCAGCTGAGAAAAGGAAGAGGAGAGGAAGGCAGGCAGCCTCTCCAACGTGAGTTCTCTTGCCCTGCTGCCCTTTCAGCATGAGTTTTGCCCCCTGAGCCCTGCCCCCCTTGGCTATCCCATTACCTAACTGGCCGGCCAGCCTCACTGTAAAGCCAGTGCAGAACTTACTGAGCACACACACACGTGGTGGCTCAGAGCCCAGACCCTGCATTTGGGTTTGGCCAAGTGCTCGGGTTCCTGACTGCACCAGCACTTTGGGGCAGAACAAGGGCTCACACAGTCACTACCTGTAACTGTGCGATCTGTCCACAAAAAGAGTGTACAATTGCAGATGACTTAAGTTCTGCTGAATAGAGCATGGACTCACACTACTCAGTGGGTTCTCATTTGACTATATAATCAACAGCTCATTTCCATCGATTTTCACAGTGTTAAACGCCTGCAGCAAGAGAAGCAGCAACCTGCTGGGAATGGTGGACAGGAAGGAATTGCTCCCTCCTGCCTACAGCCCTGGGACCATTTCACAGCCCATGCTGCGTGGGTGTCCTACCTCTCAGAGGAGAGTTGTCTCTAGAACCGTGGTGGACAAGGAGCACAGGCTCAGCACGGGCACACTGGCAGCAAAGGGGCTCTTCAGAGGGACTCACCCAGTTAACACAGTCCCTCTGCTTTATGAAACATTTTAATTTTGTACTAAAAGAACTTAGCCCTTCCTGGTCTGTTAGGGAAAGCTTCTGCGGTATTTCACCCCTGGGATGACAGGAAGTTAGTGTGGCAAGGCAGTTAGTTTCTCTCGCTCTTCCAGGGGAGTTCACCTGCTCACACACAACGCACCCGCTAAGTGGATGGGGTAAGGACATTCCTTAGGACAAAGGAGAACAAACGATTCCGTACTTGTATTCCTATAGACGACAGCTTTCTTTTGGGGATGTTCTCCACTTTAGGCTCTTCGCTAGTCAGAGTCCCTTTGTCACTTTTCAAAGTTGCATTTTTCTGGGGTAACTCTGGAGTCTCTCTTGCTGGAGTCACGACACTCCCCCTCGTCACGCTGGGTGTCCTGGTGCTGTCCAAGCTGTCAGAAGAATTGCTGAGTCCCGACTGGCTGGTCACCTCGCTCTTGTGGTCCTGGCTGTCCAGGTAGGTGTCCTGCGCCGATTCAGTGCTGCTCTGCACAGTGACAGAGATGAACGGCTTTGATGTGGTCCGAGGTGGGACGGGAGGTGGAGTCTTTTTATATGCCACTAGGCATGATGAACCTGCAGTAACGGAGGTGGGGAGAAGGGAGAATGCAAGAGACAGATTGGGGGGAGAGAGAGAGAGATACAGTGAAAGAGAGAGAAAAAGCAGGTCAGTCACAACATCCAAGAGGAGCCTCCAAGCAGAGGCTGGAGGCAGAAATGCAGAAACAGCCTACAGCCAGCAGCTCACACCGGGAAACCCAAATCAAAGCATCAGGGGAAGCGAAGGCAGAGCCAGAGCTAGCTTGCAAAGGAAGTCAAAAGGAACACCATGATACACGAAAGGCTGGAAACGGAGAAGAGGTACAGAAAAGCCCCCCAAGAATGCTACAGGGTTTGGCAGGTGTAAGCCTCCACGCTGGGGAATTTTTCTTTGGCTAAACCCTATGTTTTAGTGTCCTACTACAGCCAAGTGTCTCAGCTCTTTGTCCCATCAGTTGACAAGTTTCAGTGTCTGGACCAGGGTGGTGTTTTTTCCTATAAAAACGGAAAGAAGCCATAAAGTTTGTTAGATGCTGATGGTAGGAATTAACGTTTGTGAAGTACCTTAAAAAAACCCAACAAAAAAACCCCAAACAACTATCTACCACACATTGGGAGAAAATACATCATCTGGTTGGAAGTGATGAGGCTCCATGTCCCCAGGTCCAGCCAGTAGTGAGACTGAAGATGTGTTCTCAGCAGGAACACAGTGCACCCATATCCACTACAGGGAGGTATACACACGTAGATGGCCACACAGCTCACAGAAGGGCACCCACATGAACAGGGACAGCAGCAGTGGCCTCATCCTGCTCCTGTCTCTGGCTGACAGGATGGAAGTCCATTGGTGACAAAGGTGGATCCTGCAGAAGCTGAGCTCAGGCACCCAGTCTGCCCAGTTACCCCAGGCCAAAGTCCTATTCCGGCTGCTGCCCGGAGAGGACAGATCGCTCTGGGCAGGACACAACCAGAGAATCACGCTGACCAGCCACCCACCTACACCCCACTGACCCCTTTTATCCCACTACCCCTGTATCTCCCCACTCTTGTTCCTCCCCAAATCACCAAAATCCCTTTCTTGTCCTACCCTTGCTTCATCCTATAAATATCCCACTAAATCCTGTGTAATCCCCAACTGCTTTCTCCCTGCACCCCATAATGTGTCCCAGGCCTTGGCAGCAACCTCCTTAGTCCAAAAGGTGACCTGGAGAGCTGCTCCCCATGGCTCCTGGTGACGGGTGACCTGCCTGGACACTGGGGCTCTGCTGGGACAACCCCAGGAGGGGCCTGGACAGGGTGTTCAGTGCTCAGGGGTCCTTGGCTTGGGGTCCCACCTGCCATTGGGTGTCCCTGCTTGTCCGTGCTCTGGGCCTGTGTGATGGGCTGATGGCCCCTGGGATGGCCCTGGGGGTAACCCAGCAGGGTACAATTTGGGCTCCCCCTCCTGCTGTTGTCTCTGAGCCCCTTCACGGGGTGCGGAGTTGTCACATATGACACTGCCCCACTCCAAGGCATCACCAGAGGGGCTCACGCCACCCTCTCCCCGTGCACAGCATTGCCCAGCCACCCGTTTCACCTTCCACGGGGGCCACGTTCCTGGAGCAGGAGCCTTGGTGCTGCTCCTCCCCTGGGGGCTGTAGGTCTGTGGTGCTGCTGAGCCCCCCAGCCCCGCTCCCCTGGAGGGGAGGTGGGGGGGTCGGGGTAACCCCACACCGTCGGGGCAGTGCCTGCAGGGATCACCCTGCTCTGGCTGACACTCTCCTTGGTTCCTGCTCCAACCCATGCTCGGTCTCCAGCAAAGGGCTTCTGTCCTTCAAACTGACACCCCTTGCACACCTTTCCCCCGCGACGCTGACAGATCCCAGCGCGGCCCCGTACACCCCTGCGTCACCCAGCCAACACTGCAGACAGGCTGTACAAACCAAACCCAGTTTCTAAGTGTCTCCCAGTACAGCCTTGCTGCCTGCTGGGGCCGTCATTCCCTCAGGTTCCCCGCACCAGCCCACATTCCCTGATCCCAGTAAAGTTTTGCCCCTCAAATTCCAAGCTCCTACTTCCCAGTCCCATATACAACCCCCCCAAACCTGCTGGCACAGCGACAGACATATATACACAGATACAGACCATTTTCATTAAATGATACAGAAAGACTTCAAACTTTACCATTTCCACCCCCAAATTAGCCACCAGCATATTAAGTACCAGATTATGGACTAGTCCTCTGTTCTCTGGAACTCTGGATCCTTGGACTCCTTGGGGACCCCGAGGGCAGGCAGAGGAATCTGCTGCTGCCCAAAGTTGCCTTCCACCCCCAAAGCGCCCTGCCTGCCTGCTCTGCCGGGCTCACAGCTGGGCACCTGACAGACCTTCTCATCTTTTGGGGCAACTGGACACAACTGATTCTGGCCCAGCCCATCACAGGGTACCTTCTGCTCCCGGCATAGTTTTAGCACAACTTTAGAAGTATCAAATGGAATCTGAATTGATCACAGGTACGGGAAGGGGTGTTTCAGGTGACATGAACCTCCCTGGTAGCTCCTTTTCCTCCCAGAAAGGTCCCTCTGCCTGCAGCAGGGCTTGGCCACACTCGCGGGGTGCCCAGGAGGGGTGTCCCAGCTTCCTCATGGTCCCCTGTGGGGTCAGAGCCGGTCCCTAGCACCCCTGGGAGCCCAGCCGTGTTCCCTGTGGGGAAATCACACAGCTACACCGGGTGCCTTATTGACAGCATTTACACGTGCCTACAGCATGTACACATCCCAGCATTTACCATATTAACAGCTAAAGCTCCACTTCAAAGACGAAACCAAAATGGAAGGGTTAGAGAGAAGGAGGAGGAGATCTGTGTTCCCAAAAGCATTTATATGTCCAAAGATGCCGAGCAGCACTGTAACGCTGGTACCGCTACAGGGGAGCTAAAGAGACTATGACACATCTTAAGAGAAGCTCAGGAAGGCACAAAACCCACACCACAGAATCACAGAATCTTAATGGTTGGAAAGGAACCCTGAGATCACTGAGTCCAACCATACACACACACACACACACACACACACAAAAGACCCCCCCAACAATCTCAGCCACCAGAGCATGCCCTGAAGTGCCACATCTCCATGTTTCTTGAATACCTCCAGGGATGGTGACTCCACCACCTCCCTGGGCAGGCTGTTCCAGTGCCTGACCACCCTCTCAGGAAAGTCATTCTTCCTCAGATCTAATCTAAACCTCCCCTGCCCCAACTTCAGACCATTTCCTCTGCTCCTGTCATTATTCCCTTGGGAGAAGAGGCCAACCCCCACCTCTCTACACCCTCCTTTCAGGGAGTTGTAGAGGGCAAGGAGGTCTCCACTCAGCCTCCTCTTCTCCAAACTAAACATGCCAGTTCCCTCAGCCTCTCCTCGTAGGACTTGTTCTCCAGACCCCTCACCAGCTTGGTGGCTCTCCTCTGGACACGCTCCAGCACTTCAGTGTCCTTCACACCAGTTCCCCCCCGTCCAGCAGAAATGGAGCAGTGAGAGGGACCTGTCCTGACGGCTGACCCGGCCCCTACACCACCCCCCGACACTCGGCCCCCTCAGGGGGGAGTCACAGCAGGGAACCACGCAGTGGAAGAATAACTGGGACAGGTCACTATGTCTGGGGACCAGGTTGTTTTTCAGCCTGATCAGTGCCCAGCGCTGGCACGTGCCGTGTAAGGCACACAGGGCAGCCCGAGCCCACGGCTGCCATGTCCCCAGCCAGGACAGGAACTTACTGTGCACTTTAAAAAACACCTACATTAATTTCCTAGAAGGTCAAATGTCAAATTTATGCACCAAACAGAGCTACACACATCCTTTAGCCAGTACTCGGTCACGTAAATACCACACACCTGCGCTGGAAGTTCTATACCAACAGATGATTAAAAGGGTCCAGGTCTGATCCGCAGTCCCACCCCGTCCCCTTGCCCACGCAGAGGAGACACCTCCATGCTCAGGACAGCAGCAGGACCGGCTGCAGACGCTCGAGCAGCACCAGCTCACAAGTGTTTAGTGTTTCCAAGCAAGCCAAGCTCACCACCGGGATGCCTCTTCAGAGGTACCACATTAGATGGCACCACTCACGGCAGCTGCCCCCCAGAGCTGGCCTCGGCCCGTGGGTGATGCTTGGCAGGATGTGGTTCATCGTGCCAACGTATGAACAGCCAGCACAGCAGGAGACCTGGAGGTGCCAAAGCAACAGCCACTGCACGATCACTCCCTCTCCTTCCCCATGTTCTCTGCTGAACATCCCCAAAAGCCTCCTTAGGTGTACTGCAGATCTGAGCAGGTCAGAAATCTTGACTACACTTTCCTGACGCAGAGCATGGGACGCTACATGGGTAAAGCCTTCCTCACCCGAGCTTTGTCCCACCGCAGCGAGCTCCCCTGGCTGCACAGCTCAACAGCCTCTGGGCTGCCTGCTGGAACGGCTCATCTGCCACCAACGCCTGCCTGTGCAGGACACCACGGCTGGGGATAGAGGAAACGTGTCCAGGCAGGTTTGAATGTCTCCAGAGAAGGAGACCCCACCACCTCCCTGGGCAGCCTCTTCCAGGGCTCTGCCACCCTCACAGGAAAGAAGTTCCTCCTCATGTTTAGGTGGAACTTCTTATGTTCAAGTTTGTGCCCATTTCCTCTTGTCCTGTCCCTGGGCACCACTGAAAAAAGACTGGCCCCATCCTCCTGACACCCACCCTTGAAGTATTTATGGGCATTGATCAGATCCCCCCTCAGCCTTCTCTTCTCCAGACTAAAAAGACCCAAGTCCCTCATCCTTTATTCACAAGAGAGATGTTCTAGTCCTCTCATCATCTTTGTAGCCCTCTGCTGTCCCCTCTCCAGCAGTTTCCTGTCCTTCTTGAACTGGGGAGCCCAGAACTGGACCCAGAGCTCCAGATGAGGCCTCACCAGGGCAGAGAGGATGACCTCCCTCGACCTGCTGGCCACACTCTTCCTGATGCACCCCAGGATGCCATCGGCTTTCTTGGCCACAAGGGCCCATTGCTGGCTCATGGGCATCCTGGTGTCCACCAGGTCTCCCAGGTCTTTCTCCTCAGAGCTGCTCTCCAGCAGGTCAGCCCCCAACCTGTCCTGGTGCAGGGGGTTATTCCTCCCCAGGTGCAGCCCCCTGCGCTTGCCCTTGTCGAAGTTCATCAGGTTCCGCTCTGCCCAGCTCTCCAGCCCTCCACGTCTCGCTGGATGGTGGCATAGTCTTCTAGTGTGTCAGCCACTTCTCCAGTGGGGTGTCCCCTGCCACCCGGCAGGGACAGTGACACCATCCTGCTGGGAGCCGAGCCGGCAGGAGGTGGTTTCTGGGGTGGTTTCCAGCAGCACAGCTCCAGTTTCCCAGCTGCTGTTTACACCCACGGGGCTGGAATGTCATTGGGGAGAGTAAATCAATCGCCATCTGATATCGAACATGGGCGCCAGGCAGAGCACGGGGAGGGCAGCACATCAGCACAGAAAGGAAGCACTTTCCCAGGGAAAATCAGCAGTGTTCAAGGTCAACAAGCCAAATTCAAATTCATCCTTGCCCCTACCAACAGACAGTACAAACGCTGCTTGTGTTGCTGTTTTTACAGGGGGACACTCTGCATCCCCTTGTCTCGTTCCTGGGGATCCCTTGGTGCTGCCTGGCACAGCTGAAGAGTGTCACAGATTTGGCTAGAGGGGAACCACACACTCCCAACAAAACAAATGCTCCTGCTCACGGACACGTGGCCAAAGGACTGGCTGCGGGAGCTATAAAAACAAGTTTATGGCTCTAAGAAACATTGCAAAAGAAAGGAACACAAAAAGATCAGAAGCCTCGAAGAACTGCAGGTACTCTGATTAGCGCAATTACAAGTTAGCCCTACTGAAGCTTTCTACAACCATAAAAGAGGGACTTTTGCCTGTGCAGCCCAGAAACCACACCTTCCCTAGAACGGCTTTCGAAAGGAAAAGTGGGAGTAAGCCCATCTAGAACTTCCTGCCCTTCTGCCTCAGTACAACCCTGAACCCAGTTCCAGCACTTCTTCCATCTGTGGGAAGAGACAAGGTATCGAGGAAGCCAAGAGCATCCCCATATTTCTGTAGGAGATGTTCCTGCACCAACCACCCTCCAAAACAGCGTGGAAGGGCAAGAAAACATGGAAGTTTTGCTTAAGCTTCCAGCTTTGTGGCACTGGGCCCTTCCCGCTCATAGGATCTTTGGAGGCTTATTTAAGCAAGCTGTTTGTTAGAATTCACAACTGCCCTGGGGATGATTGATTTTTTTT
>QJSC01017075.1:327816-420846 GCA_003697955.1 Calidris pygmaea | reverse complement strand
GCACCCCCGTGATCCTCCCCTTCCAGAGAACCTGGTGTTTGCTTCTTGAAAGACTAAATGTAGGAGTCATAAAAGAACATTAAATGCAGCCCTGCCTTAAGAGGGCCCTGTTCAAACACTCCCAGGCTGTGCTTACCTGCTCGGTACCCGGCAGCCCCGCCGAGATCACAGCCAAGCTATTTGGGTTTAGATTTAAATATCATAATTGCCCTCAAGCACGCCTTTGGCATGAAGTGCCCAGTTGTTTTGTTGCTATTGCTGATTCGATACAGCCTGGCATTTCTAATCATTCCAGTGACTTCAAGGATCTCACTCAAGCCGTCCTTGTTTCTGTTGAATTATCTCCAAGGCTCAAGCCCCGGTGGGATGGGGGGGCAGGTGAGGCTGCCCTCAGACACACCAGCGGGGCTCAGGCTGCTCCTCGCACTCCCTTTTCTCCACGGGAAGATCTGAAGAAGTGACCTCATTTCCCTGTGCAGAAAGCAACACGCTCTGAAATAATCTCTCCTGCTACCAGACAAGCTCATTTGTCTTTCAAATGAGCCAACCCAATAATCTTGCAGCAGATGAGACCCGCCACCAGCTGCATTCTCCCCGCAGAGATGCTGGTGGCACCTCTTCAGCCTTGTGTTTGCCACGGGGTCCCACCGATGGAAGGAGCTGGGTTTAGAGGCAGTTTTCCACGGCAAAGGGAACTGGAACAGCCACATTCCAAGCGGCCTGACCTCTGATTTCCATCAGCTCACAGAACACTTCAAGGTTGAAACGATAATGAACTGCAGGATGTTTCATTTGTGGAGAGTCCAAGTGAAAACGATTCCCAGTTACAATCGCTACTGGAGACAATACAGTTCTTTATTGATTTCACGGTTCACAGCAATCACTTCAGACCCTATTTTTTTCTGCTAAAACAGCACTTACAGCCACGGCCACAGCGCACAGGGCTCCCTCAGGCTGTATTTGGCGTGTATAGAAGCTGTTTGAATATTCTGCAGATTGGAGGGCAAGATACCTGCATCGGTTAGAAGCACAAATGAGAAACCTGCCCACATTTTATTAATCAAGAGGAAAATATTTCCATCTAGACAAGACAAGGAATCCATGTGAAGACGCCATCTCTTGCTCTGACAGAATGACTGTCTTTACAGCACCAGAGAAATTTTAACTGGAGTCTTACACTGGTTAAACAAAACCACACTCCTGGACAGCAAAGTTAAGTGACTGCGTTCATTTAAAGAGACTGTTTACGGAAAAGCTATAAATACCCATCCCCTCAGTGTTTTCCCTTCATAAATCTCAGTAGTGCTGATCTTTGTAAAAAGAAAAATGTCACCTCAATGCTACACACAGGAAAACAGGTGCCCGATGAGGAAATATACTGCTGACCATGACTAAGCTGGGGAGTTGGGGTTGGGCTGTGACAATCCTCACCCCACCACGCTGTGTCTGACCCCCAGCAGCAGCAGCAGGATCCCGGAGCAAGCAGCTCCCCCACCAGCTGGTCAAAGCTGGGCGGCACCTCCATGGAGGCCGAAGATGCCCAGAGACCTAGAGAGCAACCAGCCAGGCAAAGCCCTTCTGAAGCTCTCAGATAATCAAGAGGAACATCGTTAGCACCTCACCAGCTCCCCAGAGCCTTCAGCTTTGCTTATGGTACCTGCTGTTTGCTTATAATCCCAGAGCCAAGACACAAGCCAGGCTGTCCTTTAAGTCAGATGACCAAGCAGGCTCTGGGTGCTCCTCCCAGGAGCAGCACCAGGGGAAGGCACCACCACCTCCGCAGTACAGCCTGGCTCCTGCCTCAGTCCAGCCAGACCATCTCGAGCAGTTCCGGAGAAGGTTGGTGGAGAAATTCAAGCTTACATTCCTCTTATTACTGCCCTACTCATCCTCAGCTCTTGGCCCCGGCACCACTCAGTAGACAGCGCAGAACAAGCCCAGTGTGGAGCGACATCTGGGACAAGGGGGACCACTGCCACACCATGGCCAGCGAGCTGCTGCTTCTTCCACCATACAACGAAGACAGACGCTTGTTTCCAGGATGGACAACAAGGCCCTGGGCTCTCTGCCCCCAACCCTTTCCCCAGGCAAAGGGGGCAACCTCTCACACCAGCCCCCTGGACTCCCAGCAGAAGCAAGAGCAGCACAGAAACAGGGGGCACACCAGAGAGGCCACGCTGAGGGAAGGAAGGTCTGCAGCAGAGACCAAAGAGAGGGGAGGGGCAGCAGGTCCATCTCTCCCTCTGAAGCAGCCTGGGGTCATACCCTGAAACCCCACCGAGCTGCAGCTCTTCCTCCCAGCAGCAATGGAAGATGACCAGACCTCTGAGCTGTACCCAAGTCACTTCTCCTGACCCAAACAGCTACAGGAAGCGGCTGTTTCCACTTGCAGTGAACAGCATCAACTCATCCATGAGATAAGCACAGAGAGGGGAGATGTCCCTACTAACGAGTACCAGTGTGGGAACACTGGCTTCCTCTGGGAGCACCCACCATCCAACCCACATGTGCCTGACCCAGACCCCAGCTCCCTGCTGGTACAGCCGGTACCAGGTTTGTAGACTACATTTCAGCCACCTGGTGTTTTGCTGCTGAAATAACTTCTTAGCTTTAAGATAAACACCTGCTTCCCTAAAGCCCCACCACAATCCAGCCAGAGAAGGTCACAGAGCTGCCTCCTCCTCACCACCAAGCAGCAAGTGCTTCCATGTCTGCCAAGGCCACAGCACCAAACAAAGACCTGTGCAAACAGGTCTTGGCTTCCCAGCTGGGAAACCACCTGCAAGAGCTGAGCTGTGAAGGACTTGTCACTTGCTGCTCCTGTTCAGCTCCAGTGCCCACCCTGGGCACAGCACTCCTGGGCATCTCCAAGGCTACGCTGGCAGGAGGGTATTTATCACCCAGCTATTCATCTGCAACGTGTTATTAAAAACAAGGGACTGCCCTGCACTTGCTTGACCATGGCCAAGTACAGTAAGTTCCTGCATGTTAGTGAAACAAAAGAACTGGACATATCTGCAGGAAAAGGATCTCAAACTCAAGGGAGCATCTCTCAAACGTTACAGTCAAAGAGCCCACCCCTCCCATGCAGATACAGAAGCCAAGGGCTCTCCTTGAATATCACTGTGTGTTTTTAGACTAACAGTACAGCTTTCACCCAGAAATACACCACAAAATACTCCATACAGCCATTTGTGTTCTCTGGTCACCCATGACTGAAGTGCCTTTAGGGAGAACTGCGGCACTAATTAATGGCATTGACTAATTGTGCTGGGTGGAGCAGGGAGGGCTCAGGGCGGCTGGACTCCACCGCTTGGCCTGCACAAGACTGAGCTGCCACTTCTTGTAAGAGACCTTGTCCCTGCACTCTGCCAGGGGGGAGCAGAAACATTCCACCAGTGAAGGCAAGGCTAAGAGGGTCGTGATCTCTTTACGTGTGGGACTTTGGGTTTTTCAGTGTACCAGAAGTTTGAGCTCCTTGGAGATGCCCTGAATTGAAATTCGTAGCAATGCTTGAACAGAGAAGTTATAATCAGCCCTTATGCACTAAAAACTATGGCAGTGGGAAGGCAAGGCAGCTTGCTTGCCTTTTTTTTTTTTTTTTTAAAGCCACTTGTAGAAGGTCACAAATTTAAAAGAAGCACGAAGCATCAGATGACACCTCCCAAGAACGCTGGGGTTTAAAAATACAGTATCTCACAGTGCTGACCTTCTGACCGAATTGGCCACCTCAGCAGAGCCCCCTTTACAGCAGGGACCCAGCAGATGCTGCAGGGAACGGAACGCAGGGACAGACACTCCCAAACCCATCTGCAGCCACCAGGGATTCTATTTGTATTAGAAGAGACATTGCAATTTCTCCCCACCCTCCCCAAAGTAATTTTCAGCATGATTTTTAAAGCAAGTTGGAGCAGCGATAGAGCAACCCCACCCTGCTCTGCAAACACACATCCAGTGGGCTGTCCGTCTGTCCTGTGGGGCTGGGGTAGGTCTCTGGTCCAGCCAGCACAGGGCAGCAGCTTAGGGGAGCATTCCCCCCCCTCTCCCTGCCTGAGATGCTAATTCATTAACGAGGACCAAGATCCCCAAACCAGTCATCCTGCCACAAGAAGTCACTGGGAAGAGAAAAGCCATGAGCAGGGTCCCAGGAGAAGCAGAAGCGCTGCTCTGACAGGGTGGGGGTGCCTGGTCCCTGGGGACAGGGACTGTTGCCTTGCCTGCTACCCCACTGCATGGTGGCACACACGTTCTTCCACAAAGGGGATGAAAAGAAGAGAACGGTTCGTCACTTCAGCGTGCCTTTGTTCTGTACTGGCAGTCAGGTTGTGCCTGTCCCCTCAACAGCCTCACTAATGAGGGCTAATGCTTAATGAGCTTAAAACACCAAGAGATGTGAAGAACCAGACCAGGCTCTGAGGCCAGGGCCCTGCTCCAGGCATTCAGCCATGGCAGCAGCAGAGCCCCCGGCATGTCCCCGCACACCCCTGGCCAGCAGCACATGGGCCAGCAGCATCTGTGCTGCCAGCTTGTCCTTGGATATGGCTACACCAGTACAACCAGTGCTGCAGAGCCATCAAACCAGCCCAGTCCTTGTCCACGAGCCTGCACAGACAGGCTTGTAGGCAGAGCTGCCTCCTCCCCAGGACCAGGCACAACCATTGCCCACCCCTGGCCACACAACAGCGAGCAGTGCCAGCACAATCCCAGTCCCACGGCAGGTTTTCACAAGTGTGGGAAGCTCTTGGTGACACAGTCCAGCTTGGTGTCCTGGTGTGAGGTAGAACAGACACTTGGCTTTACAGCCACACTCCATTTCTCCCCCTTTGCTTTTGCCCAGGGGATGCAGAAATAGCAGGGGAGCACATCCAAGCACAGGCATCAGTGGTGCCAAGGAGCCCCCATACCAGGCTGACCCGGCAGAGCTCCCTCACACCCTGTTCACCCCTGGCTGCACCAACAGCCCCCCCCGAGCCCCCTCCTCAGCTCGGCCCTGGGCCAGGCGTGAGCCACTGTGGCCAGGAGGGAGTCCTTGGCTACAGCAGAGCAAGGGTCCCCAAGTGCAGGGCCAGTGGGGGGAGCCTGAAGCCTTTCCTGCCCCTGGAGAGGGCACGGAAGCCCTGCCGATGCCCTGCCTACGCGTCTGGGCCACACGGCAGCTAGTCCTCTCCAGAGGGTCATCAGGAGAGGCTGAGCCCTGAGCCATCTGTGCCACAGAGTCAGAGGGTTTCCAGAGAGCAGACGTTTCCAGCAGCCCGTGCCATCGGGACAAGCCACGGGGACTTCCCTGTGGCCAGTGCCAGATCTCACTCACGTTGGGTAAGAGAAAGTGAGACTGGTCAGACTGGAGCACACCCACCCCGCAGAGCCCAGCCAGGGCACGGCCGAGCCCTGGTGCAGCTCAGCACACCGCCGCTCACAGGCCTCCAGAAGGTAGTATATGGACCATTGCTTCGTGACCACATACCAGCCAAAAGCTCCTCCACATGGCAGCTCGATGATCCTTAAGGTCCCTTCCAACCCTAACCATCCTATGATTCCTCAGACAGCGAGAAAAGCGCCACTGGAAGATGCAGAGCAGGAGAGAAACAGCCCTTTCTGCCAACGCTGACACACTGAAGCATCATCCACTGCATCCTCCCCACCCAGAGCGCTGTGCCTGCAGCAGGCTCACCCCGCTGGGGCAAATAAAGCTCTCCCAGCAGCAGCTGCCCCAGCACAGGGCTTGGCTACTGGACTTTGACCATGCACTGGTTGCCAGCGCAGCAGCACAAACACACAGCACTCGGGGAAACCCCAACACCATCAACCAGGAGATCAGAGACCAGCCTGATGCGCTGGCACAACAGGAGGGAGAGAAAGCAACCAAAGACATCTACAGATCTGCATTCCAGGGAGCAGTTTTCAAGTACAGCACTTACTGCAGGTGATGCATTATATATTATATATTCCTCCCTGCTTTCAGATACATGCTGTGGCATCTCGAAATAACGATTCCTTCACCAAGGGGCTGGGGAGGCTGTTACTGCCGGCTGCACGCTGAAGCTTTTTGTCCAGGCCAGTTTTGGCTCTGCAGCCCCCCGAGTGTCTGCATGAGGAAGGCTTTGTAAAAAGCAAGGACCGAGCAGGACATCCAAGACCACGGATGCAGAGAGGCAGCGAAGGGAGCACTGGTCTGAACTGGCTGCTGCAGTATTACTGCCACACAACAGCCACCAGTCTCTGTGCTCCTCTCCGTGTCTAATGCCACTCTTCCTGCAGGTTTTGCTTAGGACTTTTTGCCGATATACAGATGAATTTAGGGCATAAATGTGAAGCAGAGGTGAATTAGCCAGCGCCGCTAGGTCGCAGGCTGCCTCCCCTCTCCCTTCCCCACCAGGGTATGTTACCCCCCTGCTACCCCACAGAGCTGCACGGACCAGGGTTAGGCATTTAGAGGAGGCACCAGTTTAAGGAATGACTGAGAATCCTCCATTCGTGCACTATTATAGCCAATTTTAAGAGCACTGAGAGTATTAGCATTAATCTTCAAAGTGTTTAGGAAAACTTGTTTAATTGGGCAGGTCTGATTAGTTCTTCTCCAAGCTAGCAGTTTCTAGAATATCCTGCAGAAGTGAGTTCCACCAGCTAATTACCCCCTGCCTGAAACAGTCCTTTCCATTTGCCATCGCTTCACCTGATGCAACGCCACATCCCTGGGAGGACGGCATACGCAGATGCTTTTAACTCACTTCTCTGCCACGGTACAAGTCCTGGGAATCTCAACACACCTCCTCAAAGTCACACCCAGTCACAAAACATACGGCTAGAAACCACACAGCGCCGCTTGGTAAACCCAGTCTGTTCTTGCCTATGTCAAAGCTCAACAACTCAAAAGTTACTATTTTAGGATCTGCTGGCCGCTAAAGCACAAAAATCAAGTAATTCCCAAGCATTTGTTCACATGTCAGAGGAGATACACCGCAAAATTTCAATGTACAGGCAATAAGCTGCATCTTGAGCACAAAAGAAGTGCCACAACCCATCTGCTCGCCCTCTCAGAAGGGGGAATTTGTCCGTGCAGGGCAGTACAGACAGCAGGCACTCCCACATCCCTCTCGTTAGCTCAGTGACCACCCTCTGAGCCCACCAGTAACTCATCTCACTTCTTCAGGACTTTTTTTTTTTTTTTTTACAGCTGCAGGAACACATAGAATCACACCTGAAGCTTTTGGGCAGCCAAAGCCACTGAAACCAGTTTGGTCCCCGGTGCTCAGGGAACAGCAGGATGGTTTTGCAGGAGCTGCCGAGGCGCTGCTGGCACAGCCCCACTCACAGACCGTCAGGGGAGTGGTGTGGACGGGTTTCCATTATTTTAAGTGTACCATTTAAACACTGTTCACAGAAGAGCTGGCCAAGAGGGTGCTGAAAACCATGATGGCAGCCAGCAACTTGTCAACACAGGTGGTGATAACAGGAGCTGGGCTGCACCGGTGTCAGCAATAGCCCAGTTCCCCCAGTATAGACAGGGCTCCCAGGGGCCCAAGAAACAGGCAGCGATTCTCTAGCCCACCTAGAAGACCTAGCAACCGCCACCATTGCTGCCAAAAAGCCTCAAGGCAAGAGAAGAATTAATTTCACCATCACTTCATTCAGCATCAAGATTTTCATCACAGTTTTTTGGTACTATATCACAAGTTTTACCCCATCCAGTCAGGGCATTGCTGGCATTTGCTATTCTTGCTTGCTCACAGGATGAGACTCCAGCTGTTTTAGGCAAGGGGGAGCATTCAGCAATGCCACCAGGAGCAGCAGAGGTGGTTTTGCCAGAACATTATGAAAAACCCTTCCCACACCCAGATGACTAGAAATTCTTTGTAAGCTAAAAAACAAACCCCACCCTGTAGCCACAGGGCCAGAGAAAGCACATGTGTCAGCAGAGGAGGAGACAACACTGCAACGCAGCCTCTGCGCAAGGGAGATGGAGACAGCATCGGGCTGAACACACACCTCCCTGCGCTCACCCGGCCCTTGAAAAAAACTAACCCTTCGTTAAGACTCTCTTCCCACTCGGACATTTGCTGTCAGGCGGCCAAGCACCCAAGATCTACATCTTCAAAGCTACACTCATCAAGAGGGTTTAATAGTTGGATTCAATTGAAGCTATTTCCTCCCTTAAGTATGTACAAACCAAGATGTGGCAACATTATGCTAATCCTGAAGAATCAAAGTGAAAATTGCTGGGAAACTTCCGTTCACTGAGGCACAGGACAAGCTTTGCATGTCAGAGAAAGCTATTCCATATTCTAATTCACAACTTAACATGGCATTAGTTATAAGATTAAAAAAAAACAACAAAATCACATGAAGCACAGAAAAGGCTGTAGCAGGTTGTTAGCATTAGCATTAAGCATTAAGTTTGCCAGTGATGTGCTGTTGCACCAACCAGCACAGGCAACACTGCCTGATCCAAAGAGGCAGGAAAGTCCTTAGGGTCGGAGCAGACAATTAAGCAAATATTCCAACCTTCTAATCCTTTTGGGTAGGTACTAGGAAGCATAGCTGTTATCCCTGCTTGGATTTCTGGATGCTCCCGCGTGAACTAACCCGTGTGCACACAGCAAAGCTGAGCTGACTTTCTCCTCCCTCCCTGGCTCGGCACAGAGGGGTACGTGGAGAAACAGCAAACTCCCCCCGTGACGCTGCTCACACTCTTCTCCCAGAGGCCAAGAGGCCCCAGCTTTGATTTCTTAAGAATTTCAAATATCACAAGCGCTCCCAGAACAATGGTCCCTTCTCCCATCCTCCCGAGGGAGGGGATAAGCCCAGAGTACCCGGAGTAACCCCAGCACTTTCTGGAATACTTCGGTTCAGGAATCGAGCGGGGCTGTTTGACAAAGGGGCCCCTGTGCAGGCTCCAGCGCTGAAATGAGAGCGCAACAAATCCCAAGAGTGAACCAAGCCTTCTCCGAGCACATCTGAGGCTCTAATATCTGTGACCTAAATAGCTTCAAGCCACCAACAAGTCTTCATCTTTAGTTTGCTCTTAACCAGAGGCTCCAAAACTCCGAGTTCCTAGTTCACAGGCCTGAAGAGCCCCTGTAATCTCTCAAGTTGAGAAGCCCAGACCACCACTCCCCAGGCACAGCAGCAGAAGGTCTGGATTTGTACAGTACCTGTTGGCCCACACCCATGTTCATCTGGTCCTCCAGCCTGCAGAACCTGCCGTAAAGGCACTTTGAAGATCTAAGACCATTAACTGGAAAAGGGAGAGAAGGGAGAGGCCAGTGAAGAGCCCAACCACATCCACTTAACAGATCCTGTTTCTAGGCAACAAAACTAAAGGCCCAGTCTTAGTTACGCTCTTCTTGTGACATTTTGTCTGTCATGGCACTCTCAGGCCCTGCTCCTTTCTGTCCTGCTGTCTTGAATTCGGTATTTGACACGATGACCCCCTGGCCTTCCAAGGAGGGTTACAGTAAAACCTGGTCTCCAGCAAAAATATTAAGTGTCACTGGAGCATCCCCTGCTGCTTTCAGGGACCTGTTCCACTGCAGAACAGACTGTTGTATTTTCCTGCCCTGAAAGCGATGTACCGGAAGACTTCTTGGCTTCATTTCCCACCTTGCTTACATCTATTCCCGTTTCCAAACGACTGATCTCCTCTCAACTCAGCTGTTGTACAGCTCCAGCTATAAAATAAATCAAACTCAGAAATCCTAGGGCTGTTCTGCAGGATATTCCAAGAAGCTTCCTCCCAGGACTCCACCTGTAAACAATAAATACCAACAAGCAGATAAAGCAGAGCTTTTGGCATTGGCACTTTTGCTGTTTCACATCTCTTGCAGGACACTAAATGGAAGATGTTAGTCTGACGGGATGGGAAGGAGGTAAAAAACACTAGAGTGAGTTTATGAGAGGTGTTTTTGGAAGAAGCTGCTCCTTGCTGAGACACAGCTACCTGACCTTCCTGAAAAAGAATGTTCATCTCCCAGAGCCCGATGGGCCTCCAGGAGAGGCTGCTGAAAGACACCACCCCAGCTAGTCTTTAGTCCAAAGAGCAGTAAACATGTGCCATGAGCAGGCTTTCCATGGGGGTTTGTTTAACAGTGCGGAATGGCCTCCAAAGAAGCCTGTCCACGATGCTGCCTTTCCCTGTTCCTCTTCAGCTTTCCCTCCAGCACATACAAGAGCCTCACAGGGCTCTCGGGCACAGCGGGCAGCACCAAAGCCCCCACTCCAAACACGCACAGAAGCCTTTTGTCAATTATAGAGTAACCTAAACAGTAACTAAAATGGTGCCATGGAAAAAATGTGAGGTCTGCTGGAATTTTTGACAGAAAACACCAGTGCAGTACCAAAACTACCATAACAGCTCCAGTGGGAATGGCTCTGCTTCTCAGCCCAGGAGCTGACTGAGTCTGGGGTGCTGGAAAGGAAGTGATGGGGCATTTTGCTAGAGGTCTTCAGAGCCACGATCCTACCAAACGGCTGTGCCACCAGTCCTTTGGAGAGCATGAACAGAGGTTTCAGCAAGCAGGTGCTGGGACTGTTGCTAACCATGTCCCTGCCCATCTCTTCCCTCCACCCCAAGCCCAAGCATTCCAGCAGCTCTTACAGCAAGGAGAAGACAACTGGAAAGCAGATAGGCCACAAAGTTCCTCCTGCAAAGGCTGGACAGAACAAACAAGCTGGACAAACTGCCCCTTGCAGAGACCTCCTCACACAACCAAGGACAAAATGGTTTTGGAGAGAACCAGCTCAGACTTTCCAAATAGCTCCTGGGTGTATGGAGCCAACCCAACAGCGTTTGGAGGGGGCCCGACCTTGCTCCCACACATGCACCAAGGTGAGCACGCTTCCACCAGCTCTTTGTGAAAAATCCCACCTCTATGTTTCTCTGTAAATCCCAGCCAAACCAGACACTTTGAAGATCACCCAAGGCTGGAGATATTTCTCCACTTGTCCATCTCCCCACACTTGGGCAGGAACAATTTTGGGCTTGGCATGAACTACTGCATTCACGCAGCCACTCCTTGTCATGCCAGCTGTCCGACACCAAGACTGGCTGTAGGATGAAATTCATAGTAACAGCAGCTTACCCTTCCAAATGAAACGCCCATCTTTCCATGCAGTGCTTCCCAGGGCAGTCACCAGCTTGGCCTTTGCCGTGTTTGGCTCCAAGGGATGGCTGAGAACAGAGTGACACTGGCTCCCCAGCACAGATATCAAGTCAGCTACTCGGGGGGGTCCTCCAGCAAGGGCTTTCGCCTTAACTGGCCTTGTGAACCACCAGACAAAACCAACCAAACTGTGCTCATGGAGACACAAAGCTAGAGCATTCAATTTGTGGGGCCCGGAGAGCTTATGCAGCAGCAGGTCTCCATTTGCCAGAAGGACCCTCCATCAGTTATAGGAAGAGCATGGCAGGACACACCAGGGAACTGCCTCCAGCAGAGGGACACAGCTGGGAGGGAGACTGCCCTTGTCACTCCACTCTGAACCGCACCAAGCACGGACCCTCAGCACACACACACTGTGGTGCCACCGGGGCTCAGGGTCACTCCTGATGTCTGTCATACCAGACAGGGAAACAAACCAATCCAACCCCTCCTCCTACATTTTCCTAGAAAGCAACTTCAATAAAACATTCAGGATGCTTATGAACCACATTTTCAGAGGAAGAGATACCCCAGTCAAGCTCCTTAACTCTTCTGGCATGGCCCAGATCCAAGACAGACACACTAGATACCGACTGAAGATACTTCATAATCTTACGAAGCAACTAAACACCACAGAGGTCCATCCCTCAGAAGAAGAAAGCTGCTCTGAAGTCTCAGCCAGGGCTTAGCTGAAGGTCAGTGAAATGGGATGACTCTACCAGAGGCAGTCTCCTCTGTACAGCTTCTGGCAGCCAGGCAGGAGAAACACTACCAACTTGCTGGCAGCAAGAGAACGGCGGAGCAGGGAGAAGTGCTGTCAAGCAGCTGAAACTGCTCCCATTACAGCATAGGTTAATGCAGACCTAGAGCACACACCGCAGAAATTAATTTTCCTCCTCAACATACCTGAAGAAACAACAATGTTCTCAGCTCTGTCACCATATGACAGCAAGGGGATAAAGGAGATTTTTCTCTAAAAGCCTTTCAAAGGCCAAAACCAGCCGCAAGGGCTTCTGAAGATAAATTAATGGTCCTGTGGCAACTGAAGAGGTGGGACAACAGCAAATAAGTGCCTTTAACTTTCGAGTGTCTGGTTTCTATCATCTTCCAGTCACATGAAGATGGTGAAGAGCTGGAAGCTCTCCTGCTTGCTCCATCTCTTACTGTGCATTAACCCCCGCTCGGGGGGGCTGGAACGTTCCCAGACACAAGCGGGGTTGTCCCAAACAGTGCTGCCCCACAGCACCCCTGGGGCCCGCTCCCGGCAAGCAAAGCATGGCTTCGACAGCCACTACACAAGTGACGATTCCCCACTCGCCAGGGCTGGTGTCTCCAGCGCCGTCATCAGCCCGAGGATGAACCCGACCCTCAGACAGGGATGTAAAGCCACTCTGCTGCTATTACTGTCCCAGACAGCCAGAAGACACAGGATGCCTATGAGATGACAGCAGACAAGCTTCATACCAACAAGCCAAAGTCCTGAGATAGTGAAAACAACTCTGCATTAAAGCAATGATAGGAAAAAAAAATGTCCAACCCCCTTTCAGCAACAGATACAGTTCTTCTATTTTTCTGGCTGTAACCAAGAGGCACAGCAGAGCAGAAGAAACAAAACAGTAACAAGTTATTTTGGATACTGTTTGGTAAACAGATGCGGGGCCAGTTATCTCACCGTGGGAACACTCAGAGGAGCAGGCTCTGCCAGGGAGCAGCAGAGCTCTCCCAGAGGTGTCTCACTGCGGGCTCCCAGCACTTGCATCATCTCCATCAGTGGATTCCCAGGAGTCTGCAACATCAGCCGCTTGTGCTGCAAGACCCCTGGGAGGGTCTGTGAAGTGCCATCTCCCCTGGGTACCACGGGACTGGCCCCTCCTACTCTAGCCACTGACACAACCACGAGGACAGTTAGAGGAGATATTTCTACAGCTAACTGTTAATTATATTAATTGACAAGAGATCTGACTCAACTGCTACAGAGCCTGGTGAAAACTGGGCCTCTTGCTCCCCATGGCAGGGATGCCTTATCCTTGTGCAAAGGGTGTGCCAGCAGCAGTGAGTCACCTTGCACACACAGAAGGCCACCGCTGTCACATCATTTATGCCAGGACTGCTTCCTACCCCGGTGGGACTCACACCGGGGGGTCACTACTGCCTGCGGGTGCTTTAAGCTGCACACAGCTCCGGCAGCAAAGAGCAAGGCACGAAGCAAGGAGACTGTTGGAGCTGGCAGTCAGGAGCACCATTAAAGGCAAGGTCTTCTGCACAAGTGAACACAGCAAACACCAGTGCGCAGGAGTCCCTGAACAGAAGACCATGACCAACACCTGCGAGGTCAAAGGAAACATGGAATACAGAGGCACAGTTCTAGGTGGGCAGCACCACAGATAACATGAACTCAAAGAGTGCTCATGCTGCCCGCTGTGACACGAGCGCTACAGCCACAGAGCTGGGAGCAGAAGAGGCAGGGCTCCAGAAGCAGCCCAGGGAGATCCAAAGCCCTTTCCCCTCCTCCCACTCGGTGGGGAGCAGCCTGTGGCCCCCACTGCTGCCCCCAGCCACGTGTCGGGTGGTCGCACACAGGGACCTGCTGGGCTGAGGGCTACAGCTGCGGCATCCCAGGATTATTAACATTCCACTAACGAAGTAGAGGACAGAAGAGCCCACATCACTTGTGGTTCCTCTAGGTCAGGAAATCAGCATGTGGCAATCTGCAATACAAATATTAGTGTTAAATTAAGTACCACCTTTCCTGAGAGCCAGGATCGTCTCTGACTGAAACAGAGCACACCCTCCAAAACTGCCATCAGGGCAGAACACGCACCTCCAGGACAGCACAGTCTGTGCCCCAGGACTACTCAGTGTGAGTGACAGTTTTAGAACTGCTCCCTGTTCAGAATTAAGGAAGAGAGTTCCTGGGCTACGGCAGTGCAGAAGGAAACACCTGGATACCACCGTTTCAGGTGTTTTGGATGAGGTGGTTAGTTTTGCACAAGGGCACCCCTACACCCTGGTTCCACAGACGCTCAGATGTACGCACACAGCTCAGGAAGCCACCAATGCCTTGGGACACTGAGCACCCCATCCCAACGAACACCATCCTTCACTTCACTGGCTTAAGGACTCCAGCTTTCTCTTTGCTTGCTTCTGCAGTGATCTTGAAGTACGAGCATGATTTAAGGTGAATTTTAACACACGACTGGAAGCCTCACTTTACTACATTGTTACTTTTTTTTTTTCCTCGGGAAGTTACATTCTAGGATGTTCTGCCTTTGCCCATCCAGCCAGATGCGGTAATAGCCCTCCTCATCACTAGATATAGTCCCAAACAGAAACACAATAGCATTTAAAGCTGGAGATGGGCTCCGGGAGGCAAATGATCTTGCAGTTTCCAAGTCCTGGATGTTATCGGAGAATGCTCTCAGGAATCTGACTAACGAGAGAACTGCTTTATGGTTTAACTCGGCAGCGCTTGCCAGAACGAACAAATGTGCCTTAGGCTTTGGCTCTTGCACATTAGATGCCAGAAGCTTCAAAACATTGAAGTTATTTGACACTTCCTTTCGATTTCCCACATACAATGTATATTCTCTGCACATTAGTATCAGAAAACCCTGTAGTTTCTATTAGGTGTGTACGTGTGAGCAACACAGTGCAAAGAGTCATGGCATGGAATAATAACTGCTTCTGAGATGTTAAAGTGATGGATCTTGTGGTAGCTGGCAAATCAGAGTCCGTCCTGTAATGTCCCACTGTCACTTGGAACGTTCAGCCCCTTCACAGAGAGGGAGGTGGAACTCTTTACCCTCTGAAGGTGTCAGGGAACAAGAGGACACACTGAACCCAAGAGCAAAACAGCACAACCCAAAACTCTGGAAGAAGATTACACTTAAAAAAAAAAATAATCCCCAAACCACAACTAAGCATAAGTTTCCCTACATTAAGACAACCCAGCTGTCCCCCTTCCCACCCCTGTCCCCCCCCCCCCTTACTGCCCAAGGACTCTGTGCAGCCCCACGAGGTGAGCAACAAGCACTGGCTGCTCCTCAAGGCAAAAAAAATAACCAGGACCTCAACACACAAACACTTCAGCAACTGCACTCTGAGCAGTGTGAGCAGAGCTGGAATCGCAGCACTCGAACTTAGTCATTTCCAGTATCTTTGAGAACAGGGCCCCAGCTTTTCACGCCCTGGTACCCAACAGGCTGCCAAGAACCAATTCAGATATTTTATTAAGCATCCTGCCTTCTGCAAGTATTTACCAATACTAGAAAAATTAGACCGCCTATTCAGAGACACCTTACTAAGGAAATTAACTCATTTTATCAATGAAACTTCACCATAAAGCCAGCTAAGAAAGTTATTCAGAAATCTCACCCATGAAAGGAAAAGGGAACTGTCTATCCTTAGTTTTTAGATCCTGGAACATGCAGAAACTGTGCAGAGACTGGAGTTCCCATACGTACAAGTTCCACTGCAGACCATGCGAAGTTCCCCTTCAGCAGACACTGCTGGGCTATTTCCAACCTACATTTATGACTGTAGCTGTGTGAAAACCCCAGCCTTGGTCTTCACCGCTTAGAGGTGTGGGAAAAGAGCAACCAATGGACCAGCCCCCAGAGCTGGAGAACTGCAGCCAGTGCTTCCCAGCAAGAGGCTCCGCTGGCAGCCCACCAGCGTTCACTGGACCCTGACGCATGACAGCAGATGAGCTCCAAGTGAACATAGCCGCGAAGCAGCCCCCCTCAATCAAGGGCAGCGCTGGGCTTGGCATCAATCAGCCATTGGTTCGCACGAACAGGCTCAGGGAACCTCAGGACAAGAGGCCGATTGAACAGCATCCACCGCCCCTTCAAACCAGAAAGGCTGTTAGTAACATGAAGCCAGGTCCATGAAAAGCAGAGAGGACATAGGACCATGGGTCTTGTCCATGTCACAGCACGGTGTGCACAGGTATATCCCACACCAGTTCAGCCCAGTTCCCTCCCACATACATTCACGCTCCACCAAAACCTTAAAGGACTTGGAAAACCTGGGCAAAGGCTTAAGCACGGGTTGTGGCTTTTGGGATCACTCACTGCAGGAGGTCACACTGCTTCTGCGTGCCACAAACCGGCGAGGTCTTCCCAAGCTTCTCGTGGTCCCGCAAAGGGGACTAAGCACCAGCCAGTCCTCACACCGCTGAGGTTAAAGTGACAGTTCAGCTTCCAACACCAGGAGGCATTCGGATCAAGAAACACGTCTGACAGACTGCCCAGCTGAGCTTCCTGTCCGTCTTTAAAGCTTCTCAGTGTTGCACAAACCAGAGAGCGGCAAGTCTGCCTAAAACATGCAAATACCACTGACACAGAAGTGATTCACATCCTTGAAGTGCGTCACCACTGGCGGGACAAGGAGGTCTTTAAGACCGAAACCAGCTGAGTGCCACCCTTGTGCCCTCGGTGCTGGCCCTGCACCAGGTAAGCAGAGCTCAATGTGAGTGGAGAGAGCCCAGGCAAAGGCAGACCTTGGTTCTCGGGGGTATTTAACTTCTGCTGAGGGGTTAGAAAAGAACATACAAGACAAAAGCCAAATGCATTTTTCTTTAGAGCAAAGGAAAGGACTGCGTTATCTCTTGCCACTCACTGACCAGCAGTTACTAAGAGGTGAAGAGACACCACGAAAGAAGTCCTGCTCTCTCATTCTGAAACACAGCAGCTTATCCAGGTGGGAACCTGGGGCATCCAGATGTTCTTGAGTAACTCCACTTTTAGTCATCTACCTATGAGCACCTGAAGCTCTGCATCGCCTATTCTCTATAACAGTTTGCTTTGAGCACAATCTATATCTTGTTAACCTCCATCTCCAGGCAACGTTTGCAGGAGCTCTGTTTACCTCTGAACAAGTGTACACCGCCATTGCTGCTACAGGATCAGGCAGCTCTAGTTTCCAAGCCTTTATCAGAGATCACACAAGACAACCTGATTTTCCTCTCCAGGTCCTGGCTTGCAGCGTGCAGCCTGCTGACTGATGGCCTGAACAAGCACCGGGTGTCACAACCCCTAACCAGCTGCTGCTGAAAGAACGCCTGAAACTTCAGCACTGGAAATGTGCCCAAAACAAACTTGTCACAAATTTCTCTACCTTATCATTTGGGCAGGAATGCCATTTCCCTTGATATCTCAGAGAGAGTTTGCAGAGTTATTCTGCGCACTCTTTCCTTTTAAGTTTAGATACTTCTTACCATCCTGTAGGCAACCATCTTCTACAAAGATACCTTTTAAGATGTGTTTGAATGACAGGTATGTTGTCCTTATGTCTGAATTTCAGAGAAGTCAGTAGAACATCACATTAATTTGCAGGATATTAAGTTTTATGTTTCTGTTCCCACCCTCAAGTATTGGCCAGCACCTCACTTTTTCCTTCTGCAAGTGCATCAACTGCTGCAGATCCCAGTCAGGCCAGTCTGAGGGATTCAAGAAACCTGCAAGTACGGAGGGAGGGGGTTTGCGGTGGGGAAGAGGTATCAGACAACACAATTGCAAGGTTAAAGCATCTGTGCTGCGGTCCAAGGTGGTCAGTCCAGCCCTGGAGGTGGAAGCAGGTGAGAGGCTGCAGAGCAGGAGCAAGACAACCTGGTGCCATTTGCAGGGCTGTGACAGAAGAGAGGGGCTCTGCCTTCTCCTGACCTCCTGCTCCCCAAAAGGAGCACAAAACTGCCCCTGTTTCCTTTATAACAGCAGCAACAGAAGATCCAAGCAGAAAGCCTGCAATACCCTGAGATTTGTCAGTCACGGGAGCTGCTCCTGCTGAGTCCATCCCAGAGCTGGGTGAGCCCATTCCCCACCAGCAAGAGTTACCTGCTAGAAGCGATGGGGAGAGAAGAGCTTCCAGGCTCCCCCACGAAGGACCATTAATTCAGTCAGGTTCTTCGCATTTTTGAAAGACAAGGGTACAAAAGCAACCTACACAGCCTCTTCTAACAAACTCAGTATATATATAGAATCATAGAATTGTCCAAGTTAGAAGGGACCTTTAAGATCGAGTCCAACCATCAAACTAACTCTGATAAAAACCATCACTAAACCATGTCTCCAAGCACTATGTCAACCCATCTTTTAAATCCCTCCAGGGATGGTGCCTCAACCCCTTCCCTGGGCAGCCCATTCCAAGGCTTAATAACCCTTTCTGGGTAAAAATTGTTCCTAATCTCCAATCTGAACCTCCCTGGTGCAACTTGAGGCCGTTTCCTCTTGTCCCATCGCCTGTTCCTTGGGAGAAGAGACCGACCTCCCCCCGGCTACACCCTCCTTTCAGGGAGCTGGAGAGAGCGAGGTCTCCCGTCAAGAAGAGATATATATACGACACCTTCAGAATCCAGCAGTGGAGATTATACGGTGGTCACGTTATCTGATGTACGCTTGGCATTCAAGTCTGCCAAAAGTCCTCACTGGCATCAGAACAGAGCGACTGAGACTATCATGTCACAGACTCAGCCACGGAATTATCCCCAGATGACCCCCTTGGGCCCAAACAAGTTTGGGGGATAAGGAACTCCACGCAAAGTTTTATTCTGAAAGAATGAGCCATTTCACAGAAACGTGCTCATGTAGTAAAGGAATCTGTTGGGGTTAACTGTTCAGACGAGCCCATGAGTAAGGACAGAAGGACTAGGTTCCTTCTAGGAAGCAATCTATTCATAACCTTTAATGGAAATCTCCAAATACTTTGGAATTAGCTGCTTTGCTGTATCAAGGGAAACTTCATCTTACCCTTCCCATAGATGAGGTAGTTTTCTACACACACAGATAATTGAAAGTATGCTAAAAGGAATGGCTAAACTTACAAACCATGCAGAATTTATAGATGAGCTTTCAACTCTTTCTGTGAATGACATCTGTCTGCAAACCGTAGCCCTAAACAATTCCCATCTTAGCTTTTCATGCATTAATTTTCTCCTCGATAATAACTACAGTGCCAGAAGCCTTAGAGCCAAGTAGCCTTGGTGTGGGTGGCTCCACAGCCCTTGTAGGAATCGGGACAGATTCAACCAACATTAGGAGAGAACTAAAACATTTCCTACCCTCTACAGTTTTTAACCAACATTAGTTAAAAAAAAAAAAAAAGCAGCAGGTTTTAGCATCTTTGGCCAGACAGCTAGCTATTTTAAGATCAACAGCACTACAAATTAACACGATTCAAATGCAATTGAATGTCCTTCTAGTCACATTTTCCTCCTAAACAAGACACTTATCAAGGGTTCCGAGGGAACAGACAAGGTGAAGAACACCTTGTCTTCATGCTATGAGCTGCTCTAGCCTCTTGTCTTAAAAAAACAGCAATTGAGAAAGTAAATTAGAAAAAAAAAGAAGAGGAGGCTGTCAACAGAACTGCTGGAAAACAGTTTTGATCCTTTCAGGAAAACAGCCAGAAATTTCTCTCGCACTGAAAAAGTCAATTTGTTTCAGCTTCCACATTACATGAAATTTTATCCCTTTTGTCTGAATACAAGGCTGCTTAAAACAAGCAAAGCACAAGGGAGAAGCTGTACCATTGTGCTTGCCAAGCAAGTGCCAGCCCCGACAGATTACAGCCTGGAGCCACCCAAGCCAAACCCTGCAGGTGCAGCGCACAGGGCCCTGGGGAGCAGCAGGATGGGAGCACCCCAACTCCCCCCAGAGCTCCAGATCCACCCCTCAGCCAGGGGAAAATGGGCATGTACACCCTAATATCACACTAACACAAACAGAAAAGTTACAGATAACGTGCTTCTGTGACAGCTCTGACAAAACCCCTTTATCAGAAGCGACAAATCATTGGAAAGCGTTAGCTCCCTGCTTGCCAGGTCAGGCACTGAAGACTGTCCTGCCTCTCACTAATCAGGAGGAGATTCGTTAATATTTGAGTAGGCTGTTACAGCTCACAACACGGTATCCAATACACTGTGCCACGCTCTCAGATAAAGCTGAGGACAAATGCAGGGAGGAGCTGGTACGGAGCAGAACACATCCCCACACAGCCTTCGCAGTGACAAGGCATGGCATTTCAGGAAAGGAGAAGAAAATTCCCAGCATTTCGGCAAAGAGCAGAATTAAGCCACGAAAGAAGCCCAGTTCTCTGCTAGGTTACCATCTCTGCTGAGCTCACACATGAGGGCACACAAGTCAAAGCCTGTCAGCTCTCATGATCTCATCACAAAGCATTCAGCAGCCCAGCTATCCCATTATTTGCTTAAGTATTCCCACGGTGGACACAGCCGTGTTAGAAAGGCAAGAGACCCCCAAGAAGTTCTTCAAACTGCCACCCTGGTGATACAGCAGCTCTTCTGACCACCGTCAGGGCCAGCCGGACAAGCCCTGGTACCCAGCTCCAGGGAGCACCGAGCCCCTCAGGCTGGGAACGCAGCCTGGGGGTACTTGGGTTTTCAGCATCACCAGTATGTGTTAACAGGGCTCAAGCTGGAGATAAGGGGCTTCCTGCCATTTATTTATTTATTTTTAAGTAAGAGAGCTCAACAACAGCCATGGCAATGAAGATAGCTTTAAGGAAGTGATTATATTACCTCTTCCACCATCGCTGCTGAAGCACCAGCCTTAAAACTGCAGCTGTAATTCGGGCTCATTTAAAAGCTCAGTGTCTGCCCTGAGACCTATTGAGCTGTTCTGTTTCTCCTCCCAGCTATTGATTACCAGGGTGCATGGGGTGAGGGGGAATATTAAATACAACTGCCTCCCGGCCACTTTTCAGTGATGCCATAGCTTGTGACATCACGACTGTCTCCATGGCAACACAGCAACACAACTGAATCCAAACAGGAGGCCAATTAGAACAAGAAAGCTCTTTTGTGGTTGGAACCATAGTAATTAACAGTAATAAGAGGAGCTGTTACAGAAAGCACATCATTCCAACAATAAAAACCTTGCTTTTAGTTTGCCAGGTGAACCTAAAACCCCCAAACCACAGCTAAGTATATATAAAAAAAAGCCCTTCTAGACTGGAAAATCCATGATATCATTAGCTTCTTTCCCAGCTCGAATGAACACCGAGCACAGCCTGGATCACTGAAATCATTTTTCCTCTCCCTCACATCAAGATCTCTGTTCCACCGTAGCCTGCCCACATGCTTAGGAGGCTTCTCAGCCTGTCATGCTCAAGCAAAGCCTCCCAAGTGCTTTTCAACTCACTACAATTAGCACACACGTGGGGGGGGGGGGGGGGGGGAACACACAAAAAACCCAACCCAAGGCTGCCAATCCATAGTGACTCATGCCAGCAAAGACTCCACCTTCAAGGATGAAGCACACTCAGGATTTGAAATAGATGATATGAACCACACCTGGACCCTCTAGGTATCTACATCGTGTTGTTTTCAACCTCCAGATCAATAGCAGATAGAGAAGCAATCTCTGCTGGTGTAAGTTAAATGGTTACGGTGCTGCTGGGGGCATGTTAAGCCAAATCTGACTCCCGGACTGATCTCTACTCTCCACCCTACAGAGCATGTTAATCAGGAAGCACTTGCTGCTGTCCCAGAGATAAGGCAACTGCTGTATTGCTCCAGAGTGCCCAGGAGAAGCACAAAGCTCCCCACAGTCCCCAGGGCAGAGCAGCTGTTTAGAGTGTTGCACAACTGGGCACCTCTACAGATTCAGCCCATTAAACACTAGCTACATCCAGGAGTACATTTACAGAATTTTTCTTTTCTTAAAGAAACCTAAATACTGCAGCACTCCATGAATAAGCTTCCCAAGAGAACAAGCTTGAAGGTGGAAACCACAGCATGAAGTCAGGCCACCTGGAGTGAGGAGATCTGCACCCAATGGCTCGGGCACAGCAATCCCGAACAGACTCATGGCTGCGCTTAAACCTTCAAGGGTAACGCTGCTTCCCAGAGCTGCAGCCAGCAGACCTGCTCTGCTCCTCTCCTGCAATTCCAGGGGAAAGAGAGGCATGTCACTCTTGGCAGGTGAAAGAGAGCCCCTGGGTCCCTCGTAGTGGCATGTGGATGCTGGGCAGCAATCAGGTTCACAGCTGGTTGGGCACAGCTGGCTAAAACTCTCATTGAGCCAGCTTAAAAAAGTGATGCTGAGAAGCATCACGCCATAAGAATTAGCATAAAATAGATTTAACAGGTACCCTCAACAACCACAGCAGCAACAGTTCTCAATCATAATCCATCCAAGTCAAAGTCTTTGTACACACCACTTTCACTAGCTCCTACCCCAGACAGGGCAAGTTATTTCACACACAACAGCGGCACTCGAGTTAAGGCATTACCAGAGACCAAGGCTCCTGCCCAGGATTCACCCACCCATTAAAACTGAGCCGTCCTGTGGCACGCTTCTGAGAAATGGGACAACGGGACCTCCTCTAGCCAGTCACCTGGCTTTAGTTCAGAATTCTTTAGTTCATTCTGGCCTCGGTGTTCCTGGGATGTGAGCTTGTTCAGCCTGAACTGTGATCATAGAATCACAGAATAGTTAGAGTTGGAAGGGACCTTAAAGATCATCAAGTTCCAACCCCCCCACCCTGGGCAGGGACACCTCCCACCACACCAGGTTGCTCCAAGCCCATCCAGCCTGGCCTTGAACCCCTCCAGGGATGGGGCAGCCACAGCTTCTCTGGGCAACCTGTTCCAGTGTCTCACCACCCTCACAGTAAAGAATTTCTTCCTAATAGCTAATCTAAATCTCTTCTCTTCCAATTTAAAACCGTTACCCCTTGTCCGGTCACTGCACTTCCTGACAGAGACCCTCCCCAGCTCTCCTGTAGCCTCTTCAGACATTGGAAGGATCACATCCTCCTGTTGTCTGAACACAGCCCCTCACCCGCACCCGTGGGTGCCGGCAGAGCAAGAACACGATTCAGTAGGAACCAGGCCTTGCAGCACCAGAGAAAGACATCAGCTACAGAAGGGAAAGAAACCCGAGAGAAGCAGAAATAATGACTTTGGAAATAACAAGCCTCCAAAGTTATTTTTAGAGCTGCCTCCTCCAGCACCCAAGATATTCAGAGCCCTTGAAAAAAAAAAAATAAATCAAAGGTAAGTGCACAAATAGCAGTGTCAGAAGAAAGCAGACAGTGCTTCAAAGTCTACTGCTGTCAGAACACCAGCAGCATAAATGGCTGGCCCGGTTCTGTCCTTCGATTCGAGGCAGCCTCATTAGTCTGAGCTCTGCTCTACCACAGCTCACAGGAACCTCACCAGCTCCACTGGGGCAGTGCCACACGTGTGCCAGGAGACACCACCAGCACTCCCAGCCCCACTGGGGCAGTGCCACACGTGTGCCAGGAGACACCACCAGCACTCCCAGCCCCACTGGGGCAGTGCCACACGTGTGCCAGGGGACACCACCAGCACTCCCAGCCCCACTGGGGCAGTGCCACACGTGTGCCAGGAGACAGCACCAGCACTCCCAGCCCCACTGGGGCAGTGCCACACGTGTGCCAGGGGACACCACCAGCACTCCCAGCTCCACTGGGGCAGTGCCACACGTGTGCCAGGGGACACCACCAGCACTCCCAGCCCCACTGGGGCAGTGCCACACGTGTGCCAGGGGACACCACCAGCACTGCTCTGTGCCCGGAGCTCACAGCAGGACGGTGCCAGCCTGCTGTCGGGCAGGGCCGAGCACAGCACTTTAAAGCGGGGTAAAGACAGACGGACCCTTTCATCCCTGCTTATTAAAGCTCGCTGGTACCAACACCCAAGATGATGGCTCAAGGGGAGTTTCCTCTCACTGCCTCTCCCACCCGGCCGCCTCCCCGGACAGAGCGGGCTCCCGGAGCGCCGGCACCGCTCCAGGCGAGCGGGGCTGAGCCACCGGCCCGGCGGGGCTGGCGCTCCCCAGGCCGCCCGCCCTCACACCGGCACCCGCTCCGGCCCAGCGGGGCTCAGCAACGGGGGAAAAAAAAAAACAAACCCGGCGGAGCGCGGGGTGCCCCTGGAACGGCGCTCCCCGCCGCCCCGGGGGGAGCGCCGGCCCCGGTCCCGCGGCGGCAGCGGGTCCCCCGGAGCAGGCCCAGGGCCCGCGGCCGCCCGCCCCCGGCCCGCCCGCTTACCTCGCCCTACGGCTGCTGCAAAGAGCGGCGGCCGCAAAGCGCGGGCGGCGCGAGGGGAGCGGCGAGGCCGGGCCAGGGGGGGCCGGGGCCTTCCCCCCCCCGCGCCGGGCAGGGACCACACGGCACCGGCCACTCATCCCGGAGGTCCCCGCAGAGACCGTGGCAACGGGATAACGCGCCTCTGGCTTATGCCGCCGGGAGAAACCCGCTCTGGGAGGGGGGCTTCACACAAGCTCCGGGCACCTCCCGGCTCCCCCGGGGCTGTCCTGGGCCCCGGCCCCGGGGAACGCCACCGCCTCCCTTCTCATCTCTTCAGCTTGTGGACTTCTTCAGTCCTGAGGCCACACTGACAGTGTCCCCCCGCTCCGAAAGCCCTGCGAAAAGGAGTTAAAGCATCACACAGATGAACAGCCGAAAATCGGGGACACCGCCCGGTGACACTCAGGCCCGTCACCGCCGAGCAGCACACACAGCCGACGGGGAACAGCACCGGCGGTGACACAGGCTGGAGACAACCAGGGATTGAGATGTCCCTACAAGCTTTTTGTTTCCCAAAGGCCCAATTTCTGCCCGATTCAGTGTTTGTCTTGAGCAAGGAGGTTCCAGTGAGAGCAGGGCTGTAAGAGCCTGCCTTGGCAGCCTCCCCGGAGCAACCCGCAGGGGTTCGCAGCACTCATCTCCAGTAAGCACCTTCACAGAGCAGCGATAAGAGCTAATGCACAGCACAGCACCGCTATTAGCGGCGGCAGGCTCCGGAATGCCCTCGAAGATTGCAGAGTGAGGGCGAGATGCAGACCTTGGAGCCCGGAGCCAAGTACAAATGCCGACAGCGGCAAGGCAACAGGCTGCCCAAGAGCAGGTCTCCACTTCCCAGCATCCAGGATTTCCCTGATCACAGCCTTGCTCTTGGCACGCTGCAAACTTGAGGGTCACTGGAACTCAATGCCTTCAAATCAAAGTAGCTACTTTGTGCAGGAGCAGAGCTCAGGAGGTGCAAGCACTGTCCAACACCCTTTTTCTTCCAAGTGACCAGAATAAGCAGCTATTCAGGCACTGGGAAAAGTTCTCCAGCTCTATTCCACCAGTACCCATCTCCCCAAGCCCTTCTCCCCTGGGAAGTCCCAGTCCACACTGTACAAGGCTGGGCACTACACCAGCTCCGCTTTGCCAGGGAGCTTGCTTTGCTCAGAGCAGCAGCGCTAAGAGGCCAGAATTCCCAGCCCAGGGCTGTGCTGGAGTGGCAGGTCAGACAAGAAAGCACTGGTAGCCATTCAGTAGAGCACACCAAAACCTGGAAGAGTTCCTGGACAGAAATGCTGTGACTCAGGACCCCGTGTTTGAGCCAGGCTGAGAAAAGCCCCAGGGTTCAAAGAAGTAAGAGAAGGCTTCCCAACAAAGCAGTGACCTTACAAGAGGCGAGTGAGACTGGCTGTACAACAGTGTGCTGGCTCCTGAGCTGCCCCGACACACACTGCTCTCCACAAGAGCAGCCCTGACTGATCTGGCAGCCCACCAGGCAGTGGCACAGCTCTAACAAGGGCCTTGAGGAGTCCAGGAGCCCCCTTGGGGACAACTCCTCAGTAGCCTTTGGGACACTTTCTCTGGCTTCAGACACAGATAGTTGTCTTATGTATAAGGCCTAGGCGGGATGCAATATCCATGCTTTACCTTCCCAATTTTAACTTTCTAGTTAATGCAGCTGTGGATAATGCCCACCCTGGGTAGGAAGTTTTAGACTTGGAGATCCCTCTCGAGCCCAGCGAATGCTCCACTGGGGCTCTGCTCAGTTACGTCCTCAACCACACCCAGAATATAAAAAACAAGACACACAGTTCTAATAAGTTTGACTAATCTTATGACAAGAACTTGCCACAAAAATTCCCTTTTATCAACTCTTAAATACCTTTCAGCTTTCATCAAATATCACCTTGCGCTATGACAGAGCATCAGTAGAAAGGCATATGCAACTTCTAATCTTTGCTTTAACTCCAGCTCTGACAGACTTGCACCACGAGGAAGAATTTACCTTTGAAACATTCACTACTCAAGTTTCTGGGCCAGCTTCAAACTGGAGAGACAACACAGGAGCTTAAGCTTTGATCTCTTAGAACTAGGTTCAGAAGAGAAGATCATTGCAGTGAAACCTGGCTGTCTTAATGAAGAGCACTAAATAAGATACACAAGACTGATAGTCAGCATGTCCTTGATGGAAATACCAGTGCTAATGCTTAAAATTTATGCATCCTTATGCTGCTCCCCTTTTGAGCACTGCTGTCTGACACAGGGAGCTGTAGCCTGTCCCAGGTGAGTCTCTTTTAAAGAGACTCTTAATTTTCTTGGTGTTGCCAGAAGAGCTGACAAACTTAACCCCTGGAGACCCCCCTGCCCAGCAGTGAGATGACCAGGTTCCTGCGTGTGCCGTCTGCTAAGAGGACGCAGCAGCGGGCAGGCTGCAGCACCCACGGAGCTATCGGCCGTCCCGCTCGCATCCCAGTAGGTGCACGTTCCCCTTCACACCTTTACTGGCAACTTCACAGTGCAAGAGTAAGGCCACCACCACCACCACCAAGAACCCCATGGGGGAGGCAGGAAAGAATCAGAACTCAGCTGCCTTCCTTCACAGTATTTAAATGCTGTAAGGAAATTCAGGAGGAGGCCTGGGCATAAACCCCAGCCCTGCCCTCTACAGAAATCAAACAATCTCCTGGGGGACCATTACTTGCCCCCAGACTGCTTGTCACCTGCCCCTGACAGCAGCCTACAGTGCGGTGCGCAGACACTGATACTGCCCTGCCTTATGTTGCCCATGAAATTAGAGACCAGACTCGCATGGGCAGATGTATCCGAGCAGTTCCCTCACCCTTTTCAGCAGAAACTGCAAACGCTTTCCAGACAGCGCTGTTTGGATTGACAAGCCAGCCCCAGAGAGAGCAGAGAAGCGAAGTACAGGGCTAAGGACTTCAGCCACCGGGCTGTCGTTGCCCTCCCTTGCCCACGGCTTCTCCAGGGGACAGAAGGCTGACTTAGTGTTCCCATCTGTCCCAAAGGGCCAGCAGTTCATTAATTTTGCAACACAAACTGAAGTGGACAGAATTCCCACTCACCTCATTAACTAGCCCATCTGCAAATCATTTAACTTCCACTTGTTTAAAGGCAGCTTATGTCAAACACCCCAATGTCATTCTGTCCCTCACTTCTCCCTCTCTCCAGGTGACAGGCTGGCCTGGAGATCAGGAGAGAAGAGAAGAATAAACTCATTCTTTCCTGAGCTCTTCCAGAGGGACCCGAGTTCACCGTTCTCATCCCCAAGCCCCAACTACAGCCTTCACAGAACTTCATCCCACAGCCTGAATTCTAATCACCTTTCAAAGCAAACAGCAATCACACTCAGTATTTCTCCGCTCCCTTTTAAAATCTGCTCCGATAGGAAACACCCTGACAACTTTTCACTGCAGAAATTAAAGTGGGTTTTTCTTGAACAAGGCCACCCGCCTGCTCAGCCTTAATCCTTCCAGCTCACATATGTTACTGTAACTTGCACTGCGCTGAATCCAATTACGGCTCCTCATTTCATTAAAGAATATTTGAGGCTGTTGTGCAGGTTTTGCACAGAGCAAAAGTATCAGCCGAGGAGACAAACCCAAGCCCTGCCGCAGCACGGCTCCCCAGCCTTGCTCCTGCAGCGGGGCGTGTAGCGCTCAATTAGGAAAATGAAGTGTCACGGAGTGACTTTTCCAGGGTCCCATGAACAGTTCACTCCAAACTATTTGAGGCTGGGCTCAAACAACAGGAAAATCTATATGGGAGACAAGAACTGACACACAGTTACTTGTAAGTGCCTGGCAGTTATTAATTATCCATTAAAAGCTTTTTAAATTATATTGCTCTGGCAGCACGCAGGGCTAAGGATGAGTTCACAGGTCTCCCGTGCATTACACATGAGGCTGGAGCAGCGGATGAATAACCTCAAGTAGTCAAAAAGCGTCCACAAATCTAAACTGCACGCACAGAGCAAGCAACCGAGTACCCAACTACTGACTCACAGGCAGCTGCGAAGCCAAATGCAAGCTCTCCCCAGCAGCTGACCACGACTGCCCTGTCAGCAAGAGGGCTGGGACACCAGCTCCAGTCCATCAAGTTCCACAAAGGTACCTGCTGGCCTGGGAGTGCTCCGTGTTTCACCAAACCCCATCGCATTCTCGGTATTCTCCAGGGAGTCAATCCACATACAACTGCAATCAAGGTCTTCTGTTACCACCTTTGCTGACGAGGATCTAGCAGGGGCTGCACAGGGTCTTCTCGGCCTTTCAGAACCAGCACCCTGCTCAGCAGTTACACCCCGGCGCTGCCAAGAGACAGACCCCGGGGCCCTCAGCTACACCTAGAGCTCTTCCACGGCCACTGCAGGAGCGGGGCAGAACTAGCAAGCTATAGATGCAAAACCAGCGTATAGCAATCTAGCGCTTGAACCTTAAAGATGAGCTTTTTGGCTTTCCAGGACTGCAACATGTCAGACAAACTGTGCAGACAACCTTCTTCTGAACACCTGGCTACCACCGCGGAGCACACAGGCTCCAACTACCTTCACCCGAAAGACAAGCAGGCTGGATTTGGTCACTGGTTGGGTGATCTTCCTTTTCTCCACACGTTCGAGAATGTGTAACTTCATAGCACCAAATTCCTCTTGGAAGGGCAATTACCAGCGAAGTAATTTGGACCCTCTGGAGTCAAGTCTGCCAACTTCCACGAGTTGGCAATCTGGCTTGTTATCATCCCACATGATGGGGATTTATTTTAGGATCTGATGCCACATGCTGTGGGTTGGGTTCTTTCTTTTTTTCCCTTTTCTTCTTTTCCTCCCCCAAGTGGCAAGATACAGCCTGGGAGTTCGAGATCCTAATTCCATTCCTGTCTCAAACAAGAGCTGTCCCTGCACAACCTGGGGTCAAGGTCCGTACCTTCGCAGAACAAGCAATACTAGTCCTATCGCAGCATCCTGGAAATAGTCCTCCTTTTTGAACCTCCTCGTGACGGCTGGAGTAGAAATTAAGAGCTACGTTTACTTACTGCTCAAAACCAACTGTAACACCCCCACCCTCGGAGGCGGCACACCGACACTGAGCTACACCCGCACCTCAAGTCTGGGGCAAGCAGCCCAAACCCCGAGCCAGAACGGGGCAGCCCGACGCAGGGGGACACCACCAGGGAGCCCCCAGCCCCCGACCTGCTCTCCCAGGCTAAAAAAGAGACTTTTCCAAGCCCGCTCCGGCCGGGATGTGCCAGCGAGGCTGCTCAATGTCAGCCTTTCGGCAGCCACCCGAGGCTTCGGCGTTTGTGCCTCACCCAGACAATACCCTTTCCTTCTCCAGGGGGAGGGAGAATCCAAAAACACACTTTTAAAAAAAAAAGGCTCAGCGTCCCCCGGGGCGGGGGGGGAGAAGAAATTTAGCAAAGCACCGTTCCATTTCCCCCAGCACCTCAGGGACTCCTTACAGGCCCTGGGCACCGGCCTGAGCCCGGCCACCTCCCCGCTCGGCTTCCCGGTAACGGGCTCGGCGCCGCGGGGGGGACCCGGTCTCGGGGGTGGGACGGACGGACGGACACACACCCGGTCTCGGGGCGGGATGTGGGGGAGACACCCGGTCTCGGGGGCAGCCCTGTCCTTTCCCCCCCCCCACCCCACCACCGCGGACCCCCGCGCAGCGCAGGCGGCATGCGTGGGAAGATGGGCCGGCCACCCCCCCCCCGCCCTCCTCGACCCCCGGATCCGCGCGTGGGAAGCGGAAGCGCCACCTGCGATGGCGGCGGGGCGGCGGGCCCCGGTAAGCGGCGGCGGCGGCAGCAGCAGGCAGGGAGGCAGGCGGGGCGCGGCACCCCCGCCGCGGAGCCATGCAGGGCCCGGCCCCCGAGCCCCCCGCCCGCCCGCCCGCCGCGCCCCGGGCCGGTCACTCACATTGCTTGAGGAGCTCCAGACACAAAGCCATGGGAGACACAAAGGAGGGGCGGAGGGGACCGGAGAGACGCGGGGGAGCGGGTCCCGCGGAGGGGAGAGACGGGCCGTGACCCGGCGGGAGGAAGAGGAGGAGGAAGAAGAGGAGGAGAAGGAGGAGACGGGGCCGCGCCGGCTGCTCCTGCGGCCGGGAGGAGGGAGGAGACGCGCGGAGGATCCGCCGCCGCCGCCGCACTCACCGCGCCCGCCCGCCGCTCCGGCTGCGCGCCGCGGGCGGGGCCGCGCATTAAAGGCCCGCCACGCCCCGCCCCGCCCCGCGCGTCACAACCACGCCCCGCGCACGCGCGGCCCCGCCCCCGGCGGGGGTGGAAAGGCGGGGTGGGGGGGGTGGGGGAGGCGCTCCCACGGGCGGGCGCGGTCACGCGTGTCCCTCCCGCCCCCGGTAACGGGGACCCCCGCTGCAGGCGCGCGGGGGGGGGGACACACACAGGGGACAAGCGGCTGTGCGGGGGCGGCGGCCCCGTGCGTGGCAGCGGCGGGGGGGCCCGATGGCATTGAACAAAGCGGGCGCCGCCCCCCCACATCCACTCCCCCCCACCCCCCCACGCGAGAGCTTTGTCTCCTCGTCACGGCCGCGGGTGCCACGGTGACATTTTCCCCCGGCACACGCCCCCACGCAGGCGGGGGTTGGGGTGACAGAGCCTCGCCGCGCTGCTGCTGCCCCCGGCACCCAGCGCCCCGGGACCCCCAGCTGGGTGGCGGGTGCGGGTGCTGTGGGCCATGGTCCCGTGGGTCCCCGGGACCCCCAGCTGGGTGGTGGGTGTGGGTGCTGTGGGCCATGGTCCCGTGGGTCCCCGGGACCCCCAGCTGGGTGGTGGGTGCGGGTGCTGTGGGCCATGGTCCCGTGGGTGCCCGGCCCACCGGCTGCCCCGGGCGGAGCGCGGTGTTAGCGGGAGGGAAGTCCCCAGCGCAGAGACACGTTCATGGAAAAGGAAACAGGGGGAAAAGGGGATGTTGCCCTGGGTGGGTGGGTGGGTGTTTGCTGCTGGGGACAGATTTGCCGGCCGAGCTCCGTCCTGATGGGCACCGGGAGAGGGAGCTGGGCCTCCCTTCAGCGGGTGCTGCGGCTCTGCTTGGTGCCTGTGTTTTGTGCCTCCCCACGAGGCTGCGCGAGGGGGAACGGTGGAGGAAGGACGTGTGAGGTTGGTGCAGCTTGTGGGGCCGCAGGGAGAGCCTGCCCGGGCAGAGCCACACCAGCTTTGGCACCCTGGGTCCAGCTCCATCCCTCCGGTCCCACCTTGAGACATGGGGAGCGGAGCCTGAGGCTCCCCTGGGCTGCGGGGCCCGGGGAGACCTTTGGGAGGGCAGAGCTACACCATGCGGCAGGCTGAGGCGAGACGGGGGTCACGGGTGCCCACAAGCCCAGCGTGGTGGGGACGCTGCCGTGGGGTGCTGCCTGCAGAGTGCTGGCCCTCGGGCAGCACTTGTGGCTCTGCAGGTCACGGTGTTGCCGCGTGGCTCCCACCAGGGGCACGTGTGCCACCCCGGCTCCTCGCTGGTACCGTCACTCCTTGGATGCTCTGATTTGTTTGTGCCTCGCTGGGCTCACGGCGCTGGGTGGAGAAGGGCTGCTCTGCAGCAAGGAGAGATCAAAGCGCCGCGGGGAAGCACCGCACCGGGCTCAGGCGCTGCCGGCTCCGGCGAGCGGGCTGGGTCACCACCAGCCTTGGCGTTCAGCGATGGGATCGCCGTGGATGTGCTGCTTCTGCTCTCGGAAAGAGAGCAGCAAAGTGGGGCCGAAGGAGGATGTCACCAGAGAGGCAGCCCTGAGACTTGGGACCTGCAGCCCAGGGCCTCTCCCCTCCGCTGCCTACCAAGGAGAACGAGACAACTTGTTTTCAGTTCAGCTGCTCTCGGGGTTGGGAGCAGTGAGCAGCGCTGGGCTGAGAGCCCCTCGGCCACACTGCGCCTGGCTCTGTGACGCTCTGAGCTCATCTCTTCCTCAGTCCTCAGGAATACCCACATCGTGGCTCAGGAGATGGAAAAAGTAACGGAAAAGCACGCAGGAGAGGAAAAGCAACCCAGAACAAGAGAAGCACGCACACAGAAATCCTCATTTTGCTGCAATGTCTGAAATCCTAAAAATGCCCAGGCCTGGATGCATGGGCCTTACCAAACCTCCTCCAGCCCTGCTGCCCTGCCACATGCTAAGCCCTGCCAGGGCTTAACCCAAGGGTCTTAACCCTTGCCGGTCACTGCTGGGCTGCTCCAGCCACGGCACCGAGGGAGATGCAGAGAGGGAACAGGGCGGCGGGGAACGCAGCGCGGCGTCTGTGATTGCCTGGCGCCAGGGCATCTCTGTGCTCACCCAGTTCACACGGATGGCAGCAGGGCCAGCGTGCTGGGACGCTACCAGGCCCCTCAGCCTCAGAAGAGACCTTAGGTGTCTGCCGTACCCAGCACATCACTCTCCAACCAGCTCAGCCTCCCGGGCAGAGCACTGCAGCATGCACGGGCTCCCTGCTGCTCTCCCAGAGGCTCTGACCGAGCCGAGGGACCCCTTGGTGCTTCGGTTCCTCCCTCGCTCCCATGAGGACAGCACTACTGCCTCCCTTTCCTGCCACCAAGTCTGGTAAAAGCAACAAGAAGGACTTGGCTTTCTGACCATATTGCCAAATGAAAATGCTGGCAGCCGCCTTTCTTTCCACTCCTTTGTAGATGGCCCCTGCTGGGAGAAGGCAGCCTCAGCCAGGACCTTGGAGCCATGCTCACTTCCCAGTATTTAGTCTATGGGCAGCTGCTTCCACCTCCCCTGCGTCGGCACAGCATCACGTGTGGGCTGCAGCTCCCCCCTTCCTGGGGATCCGGGCAAGTGACATTTCCGTGGGGCTCAAACCCACCGCCGCCCTGCCTGGGGGCCTGCAGCAGACGGAGAGCTTGCTGCGCTGGGGGCTGCCTCTAGCAGAGCTGAAACCCGGCAGCACAGACCCCCAGGCACAGCTTTGCTGAGGCAGGAGGATAGAGATGTTCTGGTTTTGGTGGCAGAGTTGAGAGGGGGGTTGTTGTAGCCACAGTACAGGCTTCCTGGGGAAAAGGGAGTGCTATCCGGGCACAGAGGAGTTTCCATAATAACAGGGAAAAGATTAGAGGTGAAAAATGGACAGGTAAGCGTGGAGAGGAATTGTTGTCATAAATTTCTTTGTGTCCTACAGACATGAATAGATCATGGAACACATATAGATACCCTTTTTTTCTCTTACAAACACCGATGGAGCACGCGACAGAAATCTTTCCCTGGTGCGCACACACACACACACAGAATCTCTCTCTCTCTCTAATCCCTTTCCTGCTGGTATGTCAGAGAAAGCTATTTCTGGAACGTGAAATCTAGGTCAAAAAGAAGGAGAAAATCTGAAGGGAATGATAACAGTCTCTCTCCTCAAAGGCCGTACGGGGTCAGCTCTGGCTGATACGATTAGCAAAGGGGCCGCAGTGGTGCTTTGCTCCTCAGCTACGGCCGCTCATGCATGGGCTGAACAATGTTTCCTGGCCTGGTTTGGTTTTTCTTTTGCCTTCACACCACCGCTTTTTCCCCACAAGAAGAGAAGGCCATGACGGCCGAGAGAGGAGGGGAACAGAACTTGCCTTCCTACCCAGAGACCAGGTAATCACCGAGCACAGAGGAGGAGGAGGAAGGGTGTCTGCATCCATCCCTCACAAGCCAGCTCTACATGACGTTCCCAGAAGCTGTGGAAACTCATCCCACAGTGAACCAGCCCCTGGGGATTTGGTCAGCACGATGCACGGAGGTGTGCAGGCACTTTGTCTTTCCTCCGCTAAGCACGACCATCATCCCCCTGCAAGAGCATCAGTGCCAGGGGACTGGGATCTCCCGGGGCAGGGTTCCCAGCACAGCAACGGTCCTGGGAGCCATCTCTCTAATTTAGTGGTGAAAAGAAAAGAAAAAGCAATATGAAGTAGATAGAAAGCAGGCTGGAGGCAGAAGGGCAGCTATTTTGTCATGACTTTGTGGAGTATCTCTCCCAGGTAATGCTCCTGGGCTTGAGCACAAGGTGTGTGCAGCCCTGGCAGTTGTTCCTGGGGGTGCTGGCGGCTCTCAAGGACAAGCCTTGTGCGTGGCTGTGGCTGGGGTCAAGGTTGAGCTGGCCTGAAAGGCCAAACTTTCTCCAGCTCCTTCTGCTCCAGGTGCTGTGGTTCCTGCGCTGGGCTGGGGGCCGGCAGCCAGAGCTGCCATCGCGGAGTCAGCAGAGAGGGAGAACTGGAGGGTCACTGCCCTCCAGAGCTCACACTCTCAGGGAAGTCTTAACCGTTGGTAAGACAGCCCAGTCCTGAGGGAGGCAGAGCTGGGTTCCCTGGCCTCCCTGGAAGAGATTTGGGCACAGGATAAGGAGCCAGGCACCTGGGCTTTCTGGGAACAGGATGTTGAATGCCAAGGCAGGATGCTCTGATACTGGGTGGCACAGGGAGGACTGGCAGGAGCTCGAGCAGGAGCTGGTTTGGTGTGAGCTCTCCCTGCTGTCACTGGTGCATTGGGTGGGGGCTGGGCTGGGGTCTCCCCACTGGGGGTTCTCGCCTCCTTTTTCTGTGCTTGGCTCACCTCTGCTTTCCTGTCTCCCTTGGACACCAAATATTCAGCTCTGTATTCCAAGCGGTTTATTAAGCAAGCAATTCCCAGTGCTGCCTGTAATAAGGAGGAGCTGGGGCTGGGGAGCCCTTTGTGGTGCTCCGTGGCTGTCGCTGAACGCCTGGCAATTAGATGAATAGGTTTCACTGGGGCTTTCGAGTCTCCGGCTTCGCAAGGCACAATGCTTTGTTTAACGCTGATCAAGGGCAGCTCATCATCCGTCTCGCTGTCTGTCAAATGGGAGCTAATTGCCTTGTAATGCACGAGTGACACGGGCGTTTGTGGGAGGAACTGGCTTGTCAGAGGTGTGACGGCTGTCAGGGCTCTCCCACCCGGCTGTCCCACACACACCCCGGGGCTGCCAGCCCCCCCTGAGACGGAGCTCGCTGCACCTCCCCTTGCCCTCAGCTGGTGGCTGAACCCCTTTCCTCAGCCCCCATGCTGTCCTCAAAGAACAAGAAGCCGGTGCCCGACACAGCATTGCTGCTGCTGGTGCCTCTTTAGGATGTGTCCCTACAGTGAAGAAACCTAATTCCCCTCTCGGGGACTGGGTGCGTGATGAGAACGGTTCCTCTGGGCTGTGCATGGGTGCCAGTTGCAGGAGGGTGTCTGTAGGAAGGGAGCGGGTGAGGGCTCTCAGTTGCTTCACTCCAGAGCCCTGTGTGGAGCAGAGGCCATGAGTGACCATTAGACCTGCAGATGATGGTGCACCTGCTTCTCTCTGTTGGTCCAGACGGATGCCATCAAACTGAGAGGTAGCAATCTGCTGCTGGGGAGGCCCCTCTTGTGCAACACCAAGCAATTAAAGCCTCAGGGAAGCACATTTGCAGGGGCAACTGAGCCCGGGTGGCTGATTAAAGGTGTGACTGCCATCCAGAGATGCCTCCTGCCTTCCCCATCATGTGGACACACAAACACAGATGTTCCTCTCCACTCCCCACCCTCTCCGTCAAGAATGTTTCCCTCCCCAAGCCCCAGCAGCCAATGCAAAAGGCTGGAGGCTGTTCTGGAAATCAGCAGATCTCTGCTGGGTCCCATCAGAGAGAGTCTGCAACCAGACATTTTGAAAGCCCCCTCCCGTGCTACGCCTGCTCTTGCTTCCCGGTGTCAGCCCGGATTTGCGGCGGCGCTGAGCTCAGCATGGGCCGTATGGCCAGTGAGGAGAGGGGCGGGCTTGCGGGGAGGGGGGTGAGCCAGGGTGGGAGGTGTTGGGGGGCAGAAGCAGGGCAGAGAGGGTGGTAGGAAGGAGGGACAGGGCTGAGCAAACTGCCCCGCTCCCCCACCCCCCCGGGGGTCTCTTCCAGTCCCTGCCTCACCCTGTGGACTTTTCTGTGATGACCGCAGAGCACAGGGCACTGGAGGGGAGACGTGAGGGCACAGGCATGTCCCTGGGTGGGAAGGCCTGGAGCTGGACATGAAGGTGCTCCCCTTCCTGCTCCCCCCCTCTCCCTGCTGCTGGAATGGGGCTCCAACCTGGCTCCGGGCCACGGCCCACCCCTGCGCTCTGGCAGCTTTGCCCGTGGCAGATCTGCTGAGGCTGCTCTGAATCCTCTCCTCCTCCCCCCATAGCTTTGTGGTCTGGGGCCAGAGTTCGTGCCAAGGGCAGCCTCGGGCAGGCTGGACCCGACCTCCGTGTCCCCGTGGGTGACAGGGCTCGCTGTCTGCCTCCACTGTACAACCCTGGGGAGATGCCAGACTCCTCCTGGCCACTCTGGTGTCTGTCTGGCACAACGTCCAGGCACTGCCATGTCCAGGAGCACTAAGGCATCACCTTTTCTAGCCAGTTCCCGAAACTATTCCCAGGATGGGACTCCTCAGCTCCTTGTGCCCTGTGTTACAGCCGAGCCTCACCTGGAGCACCAGGGCAGGCCAAGAGCCACGAAGGACACAGGCTGCCTTGAAGAAAATGATGCAAAAGCGATGCAGATCGAGTGACTTGAAGCATCGTGGAAAGATAACAGGTTTCTCTTCTGGCAAGGCCTGCCAGCTCCCCTGAGCATCTCTCCAGAGCCTGCTCCCACCTCCTGGCACCCCAGGAGGGCCTCACACCAGCTGAAATGCTGCAGCCAGAGCAGAGCTGCTCCCCACACTGCAGTGTCACGCAGCTGAACCTCTCAGCTCTGCCTGGGCCTTCAGGAGCCATTTGCAGAAGCAGCATCTCCAGAGCAATGCTCCTCCCCGCCGCCCACAGCCCTCACACGCGTTTTCCAGGAGACGCACAGACCCCTGGGGGCTGAAGCCACTGCTGCAGATCCTGCTTTGGGAAAGGATCGGCAGGTGGAGCCTGGCTGCACCAAACATGTCCCCAGGGCAGGGCAGCGCTGGTCTCCGCAGCAAGGACCCAGCCCCAGCACATTTTTGGGTAAGACAGAAACCCAGCTCTTGCACCTCTTTCCTCCTGGGCTTTCCCAGCGCTGCGAGGGCTGAGCAGCCCCTGCCGTTCCTTGCTCTCTTGAGCCAGTGCCCCCAGCATCCTGGGGCAAAATTACATCCTGGGGCAAAGCACTCGCCTGCCTGCCTTCCTTCCTTCCTTCCTTCCTGCCTTCCTTCCTTCCTTCCTTCCATCTCAACCAGGAGCGCTGAATGTGTGGGGAGTTCATGGGAGACCCTCCAGCACCTCTGCAGGGGGGGCACGGTGGTCCTGCCAGGAGCAGGGACAGCCCCGACTCATCCCAGAGGTGCTGGGTGCTCCGGCCACTGGGGAAGGGAGGGCTTGGCAAGCGGGACGGCCAGCTCTGGCCAGTTTGGTGAAGAGACTTGCTCTGCTGCGATGCTGGGAGCTGCCTCCGGGGAGAGAGGGCCCTGAGAAACACCCTCCGAAGGGGGGTGGCTGCAGCGTCCCCCTTGCTCCGGGGGATGGAGTCAGACCTGACTAAGGGTGGAGGGAGAGGCCAGGTTCTTGTCCAGTGCAGCAATTACCCATCAAAAGAGAAGGGCCGGGAATGGACAATGCCCACACCCAGTGCCAGGCAGGGCATTTGGAGCTGGGTATAACCCTGCCCAGAGCTCAGTGCACTGAGGCTGTGGGGTGCTGGGCTCTGGGGCTTGGGAAGGCTCGTTAGTGCCTTGAAACTCAGAGCAAGGCTTGGTTTTGCCCCACCGCAGGGTCGTTGGGGTCTCCAGTCTACATACACCCGATGGAGAGGGGCAAACAGGGCTGGATGTGTTAGGCACCTACGTGGCTGCTGCAATTCCGTCTCTGGGAGAGAAGGCAGTTGGAGCCAGTCCAGCCAAAGGAAGAACTCCAGCATCTCACGCTCAGGAGATGTTGAAGACTCGTCTCTAGGCGGCAGCCTGAGGGCTGGGTACACCCGGGGGACGCTCTCTGCCCGTTACCTCTTCTGCCCTGCCTGCAGAGGATGGGACCGGGGTGTGAGGACTGTGAGCCCAGCACACAGCACTGCTCTGCCTCTGCATGGAGCTGGGCTGCTGCCCGGGTGGCTGGTGAGCCCCACGTTTGTCACGCTGCTGCCTGGGCTGTGTGGCTCAGGTCCAGGCTGGCTGGGGTCCTGCCCTCACCAGCCATGGCTCAGTCCCCTGGCTGGGCAGGGTCAGACCTGCCTGGGCAAAATCACAAACCTTGCAGATCTGGAGGGAATAAATTCACACCATTCGCCTTTTCCCTCAGATTTGATCCTGCAGACCTGTTTCCAGGAGTCCTGCCCTGTGTGGGAACCTGCAAGGAAGTTCACTGTGAAGCCCAAAGCCTTGTGCCATCTCTAGCACTGAGAGACGGATGCCTTATGCCCTCCCTCCTCCCGTCAGCCCCAATTTCTGCCCCTGGCTGGCAGGGCTGCAGAGATCAGGACATGCTCAGACACTGGGGAAGCAGCTACAGAGTCCCTGTCAGCTTTTTTTCTTCCTGGGAGCTTTACAGAGAGGTCAAACCTGTCAGCTGCAGGCTGGATTGGGGTAATGAGAGAGGCACAGTGGAGAGGAGGAGGAGGAAGGTAGAAGCTATCGATGGTGTAGGGCAGCAGGGCTGCTTGCCTGCGCCCGCAGGACTCCGGGCAGAGAGGGCAGGCAGTGCTCCTGGGCAAGGTGGGTGTCCTGCGGGGTGCTCCCAACCACAGCACTTGGCCTTGGGTTTGGCTCGACTGGGTGAAGACTTTTGAGTCTCCGCAGGTGGCATCAGCCATGCTGGCCAGATCCCAGCAACCAGAGCCTGTGCCATTTCAGTGCCCACATTCAGAGATCCAGTCCCAGCCATCCCAGCACCAGCCGGGCTGCTGGGCTCCCTCTCCAGCACAGAGCAAGCCCCCACAAACCCACAGAAGCCTTGGACAACCGTGGCTGGAGATCCAGGTGTCTAAGCCCAGCACGTCACACGCTTGACACCTCCCGGGCGGTCGGCAGCAGTATCCCCTGTCCCCACCGGCCTCGTGCCCCCTCCCCTCCGTCCCCCCGGCGCCACACGCCGCTGGCACTCACTGCTGTTGGTGGGCAAGGTCCTGCTGCCGCTGAGGCTGCCCGTCGGCGGGGGGGAGATGGAGCGGACGGAGCCTGTGTCCTCTTCCTGCGAGCAGCCCGCCTGGATGGCTCGGAGGTAGCTGTGGCTCCGGGAGCGAAAGTAGCTGGGCAGAGGCAGGTCCAGCACCTCCGCGGCGGCCGACTCGGCCTCGCTGTAGGTAGAGTCGCAGACTGCCTCGTACTGCTCCCCCAGCTCCGGCTCCGGCGCCTGCAGGGGAAGAGGGGCAGAGCCAGTCACCCCCTGCCCGTGGGCAGCCCCTTCCCTTCCCCTCCTGCCCCTCTCCCTGCAGCCGCCATGCTGCCCCTCCTGCCTGGTCCCGCTTAGGGCAGACGAGACCCGGTCAGTGCTGGCGGGGTGCAGGATGCCCGGGCTCTCTGCTGAGAGAGGGGGAAGAGGGGGACCCTCCTTGGAGGCGAGAGGGTCCCTGCCTGTGGAGTAGGAGAGACTTACCACCACGGTGCCCGTGAAACACCCCCCAGTCTCTGACGGAGGGGCTGAGAGCACGTGAGGCTGATCTCAGCCTCCCGGTCCCCCTTTCCCACCAGCACAACTGGGAGACCCTGCTGGGACAGGCGTGCTCCTCGGTGCGGGGAGACAGCCTGGCCCTACAGCGGGGTGCAGCGCCCAGAAAGAAGGTGGGGAGGTGTGGGGACAGCCCCCATGCTTGACCAGGGCCAGGCTGCCTGGACTGGTTCTGGGTGGCACCATCGGGAACCCGTCCTAGCCCCCTCCGCAGTGGGGCACCAGGAGAGGGCTCGGTGTCAGGCTGCGGCGAGGCGTAAGCAGAGAGGGGCAGCTTCACCCCCTGCTTCTCCTGCTGCCCCCACCTCCCTCCCACCCGTGCCCCCGGCCCTGCCCCGCTCTCCAGGAGCAGCGCCTGGTCAAACCCAGACTCGGAAGAGGCTCACCCGGGTTAAACCAGAGCCAGCCTAAAGCAGAGCGTTCTGAACTACAGATGTGAGGTGCTGAGATTTGCCCTGTTGCCCATTGCCATCTCTCCTGGCCCTTTCTTTGGCCTCAAGGACAGAGTTTCTGCCTAGCATTAGCATCTGAGCTCCGCAAAGTTTGGTTCAAAAGATTCATCTACTTTCTCCCTGAAACTGACAGTCCTTGACCCCCTGCCAGGGCCAGGGCAACCAAGCTCTCCAATGCTCTGCAGTGCCCAGGTTGGGAGTGCTGCCTCCTTCTCCTCTTCCTCCTCCTCCTGCCGCTGGCCCCAGGCGTGGGCTGACCCCACAGCCTGCCTGGCACCCTACCGTGGGTGTCCAGGCTGACCCCAGAAAGCTCTGTGAGGAAGGAAGAGGGAAACACCAGTGGGACGGTACCTGCTCTCCATGGGTAAATATCTGAGGGATAAGTGAGGGGGGTCCAAAGATCTGGAAGAAAGAGTTGGAGAAGGTTAAAGGCCAAGAACAGGGGAGCCCCTCACACAGACAGCCATTGCACAGGGACCGAGGACGAGGGGAGCAGACGGCCCATCCCCGGGGGCCACCGCTGCTGACACTTCAGTACAAATTCAGAGCTCATAAGATGCCAAGCAAGATGCCGCACAGGGCCCTCAGACAGCGGCACAAACACGGCATGGCAAAGCTCCACGGGACACCTCCCAGAGGGAGAGAAGCTGCTGATGCATTCAGCCTGTGGTATGCACCATATATCAATGAATATATATATATATACACAGGGCACACTGGGGACACACAGTGCTGGGACACCCCTTGGCACGCATGGGTTGCCTGTGGCTGCTGGACAAGGGCTGGTGTGGCTCCCAGTTGGCTCCTCTGTGAAGCCCCCAACGTTGGCCAGCACCTTGCAATTTGGCCAGGAGCAGCGATGGGCCTCTGCAGCCCGCAGAGCCGGGGCAGATAGACAGCCTGAGTGCTCCACGCGGGGAAGACTGTCCTTCATCCTGATGGGGTCGGGCTGGCCACTTCACTGCTGTCTTCTGTGTCCCCACGTCAGGAAGAAGCCACACGGAAGCGGCACTGCCTTCTCTCCATAGCAAAGCCACGGCACACACTCGGCGTAAGGACAGACGCCCGACAGACACGGCGCTGCCTGTGGGGAGGAATGTCTTCTCCTCCTCTCCATCCCTGGTCTGCAGGCACATCCACCCACTGAGCTCTGCCCTGCGTGAGCTGCCCAAGATGACCCAGCTTGGGACCGATCTGGGTTCAAAACCTACCCGAGGGAAGAGGCTTGGCTCTGGGGTCTGGGTCTGGCCCTTCTACACAGGGCACAGCTCAAAGTGTGGATAAGCAGTGTTGTGGGCCACCAGCTGGCCCTCTCTGGCCACTGCTCCCCCTGGTGTGACAGGCACACCTGGTGAATCCTGGACTTCCAGAGGTTTCAAGGTGGAGGTCAGTTGGGACTTGTCTTTCAGAGCTGAGGATGCTCCCGTGGGAGGACATTAGGGTCTTGCTGGACACACAAGGAAGGTGTTGGAGGTCACACAAAAGTGAGGGCAGGGGAGGAACTGCCTCTGGCACCGGATGAAAGGGCACGTCAGACCCACCAGAGGATGAGACCAGCACACACTGGTGGCTGTACCAGCTCCATCCTGGATCAACAGATGTGTGGCTCATGGGAGGCCTCTAAATCCCAACCCAGCTGCAACAGAACTCTCTGTGATTTGGAGGAAAGCAGGCAAAGCGCACGTGATGACAGCAGACCCTCACTTGTGCGGGTGCTGTGGCAGTTGGTGTGTCCCCAGCGTCACCGTGCTGCCAGTCTGGGGCTGGGGCGTTTGCCTGGGCAGCTCCTGGCACATCATGGGCTGCTCAGACCCTCCAGCTCCAAAGCCCTTCTGATGTCTTCATGGGGGTGCTGCACTCAGCTGCTAAATGGCAGCATTAGACAGGGAGAAAGCACAGACTCAGCCCTCCCATTGCCTTCACGCAGAGACCCGGCTTCAGACATGAATTTACACGCAGAGGACAAGAATGCGACGGCTCTGACCCCTTCTCTGTGCAAAGAGACACCCGGCACATTGCTGTTGGTGTACAAGGAACGAGACTGACCACAAGGAACACGTACGCCTGCGAGCAATGCCCCCTGCCCTTCCCCACAGCCCTCCACCAAGGGCTCCAACCGCTCCACGACAGCAGGAGAAACCAGCCGTGGGGCTGGAGAGGCTGGGCTGGGCCCAAGGAGGACTGGGAGCCCCACACATCTGGAAGGGAACCCCGGCAGAGGAGGTTCCCTCCCTCCTCCATGCTCTGGTTCGTGGTGTCCATCCCACGGCTTTAGCCCCTGCCTCGTGCTGCCACCCCTGGCCCCTGCGCCCCGGCAGAGCGGAGCGGCACCGAGGGGACACGTGTTCCCTGCAGACACGTGTGAACAGGGACATGGCAGAGGCCCAATGAAATGGCTGGGTGAAGCTTGTGGGGCCATTGTTGCCCCGGGGAGCTCCACCTGCACACCAAAAGGACAGGTCCCTGTCCTGGGGCTGAGAGAAGCACATGGGACCTCTGCAAAGGCCTCGTCCTGGCATGGGTTATTTCCTGGCCTGTGAAGCCACTGGCTTATAGCCACCCAAGCCCCGAGCTGCTCCAGAGCAATCCCAAGGGGAGGCACAGTGTGGGACAGGGGGCTACACCCAGTTTGCACCGACTGCGTCCCAGAGGTTGGGGTCAGGGCATGAGCCCACCCTGGGGATTTGCCACCCACCATCAGCACCTCACCGGCATCCTTGGCTTTCTCCTTCCCGGGGTACCCGGAATACCCAAGGGAGACACCCCCAGCTAGCTGGCAGGACAGTCTCCTGAATTACAGGCACCTTGTTGCTGGGTCCAGCCTGCTGCAGAAGGGACAATGTCCTCAGAGCTAAGCAGGGTCACTGCCCCTGGTGACCCGCGGCAGGGTCCCAAGGCTGGACGCCACCTTTTGCTCTGGCTCTGCACCCACCCAGTGGGCATGAGGAGCCAGCAGCCTTGCAGGTGGCTTCTGGGTGGTGACATGGTGGGACTGAGCTCAGAGCAGCCCTGAGCTTCACCCATGGCTGTGAAGCATCGCTCCGGGCTACCACTCCTGTGGCCGTGGCCAAGGGGCTTCAGCTGCACCAGCAGTGCCGAGAGGAGGCGAAGCCAGAGGAAAGGGGGTCTAGTATGAACATGAAGTAAGGAGCTGGCCTTGATGCTTTGGTAAAGCTGCCAGAGAATAATGTGTGCAACTCCTGGAGTGCAGCCAGTGCCTGATTTTGAATGGGGAAAAAGATGTTCCCCTCTCCCCGCAGCCGGCCTCCAGTCTCACTGGGATGTGCTGGTGCAGCGGGGCTCGGCGCTCCAGCCTCTTACCTGGTTGATGCAACTGGACTCGTTGATGCTGTCGGAGATCTGGTTGTATTCTTCCTCCCAGGTTGGGAACTTCGGAGGTAGGAGGATCTCGACAGAGTCCAGGCGGTCCAGGCTCCTGCCAGCAAGAGAGAGAGGGTGTGAGGGGTATCCCCAGGGTGGGGACAGCACTGGAGCTGCCACCCTGCCGTCAGGACACCCCTCTGCCAGGCACACATGGCAGCGCGGAGACGATACTGGGCACTGAGTCTGCTGCTCAGCCCCTGTTGCAACTCCTGGAGCAGAAGGAAGCCCTTTCTCACCCTGCTGGCCCCTGGCGTGAGCTGTTGAGTCTGGCACTTGGGGAAGGTTTGTAGGGTGTGGGAGAAGGAGAGGGGACAAGACCTCTGGTCCCACTGCCCCCAGGAACATGCTGCAGATGCCAGGTTACTCCAGCCGAACCCCAGGGAGCAGGTGGGATCCATGCTTGCCCCCAGAGTGACAGCCCTGGTGACAGACCAGATCTTGCACAGGCTGATGCTGGAGCCTGGGGGTCAGGTAAAATGGCTCTTCCCTGCCTGGACTGGTGGGAAGGGGGTGTGAGAAGTGGGGTGAGAAATGACTTCTAAATGGCATTTTGTGGACTTTCTAATTGGAAACATCTGCGGGACTTTTTTTTTTTTTTAAATTATTTTATTTGTGTGGAGGAACCCAAAAGATTATCTGGAAGATCAAGGGGAGCCAAGCCTGACTGACAGTGCTGCAGGAGCCCAGGGCGTCAGTATTTCCAGAGCAGCTTCTGCTGCAGGCTCCGGCTGTGGGGACCCTCCCTCTGGAATTGCCCACGGTCCTTGGGGTGCTGCTTCCCCCGCCTCCGGCAGGTTCGTGGGTGCAGAGGTCTGTCCCTCAGCCTGGAGGACAGCAAAGCTGAGGACAGTGTGTGTCCCTCTGCAGGAGACCTCTGCAGCCTTTGGACCCCCAGGAAGGACCACGGCACCCCCTGAGTCTCCATCCTGGGGTGTGATGAGAGCGGGGAGTAGTCTCTTCTGCCAGGGGTGATGGAGGAGACATCCAGCCCCTAGGTCCCCCCTCCAGCGGGGGGGACCCACTGCTGAGTGACCAAGGGCAATGTGGCGCTCCAAGCCCTGGGCTATCCATTTATTGACTGTTTTCCCTCGTCCTGAGAGGGTTTTGTGCGTGAGCTCACCATTGGTGGTGTCCTGGGGCAGGCAGTGTCCCTGCCAGCCTCCCTCTGCCCGTCCCACTGGGCTTCACCCTGACCCACCTCATAGCCAGCCCATGGGGAAACAGAGTCACAAAGGGGGCAACGCTCTTTGGAAGGGCAGAGACCCTCTCACAGGGACATGTCAGTCTCACTCCTCTGCGCCTTGTCCTGGCTAAGGTTGAAGCCATCCTCCCTGCAGTCCCTCAGGCCTGGTGCCCCTCAGTTGGTGGAGCTCGGAGATGGCCCCAGCAGCTCTGGCCAAGGAGACCGTGGATCTTGGCCAGGGCTGGCATGGGGCTGGGCCAGGGCACGGTGTCCCCACTGCTGTCCCAAGGCTGTGCTAGGCTGGGGGGGCACCTCAGGGAAGCCCTGCAGCAACCAAAGCAGCCACAGCATCCGAGAAGCTCCTTGGCGAGGGGGGAGAGGCGAGGGGGTGGTCGGCAGATGGCAGCCGTGCTCGTGCTCTGGGGCCACCGCTCCCGCCTGGCCTCTGCCCGGCACAAGCCCTCGCCAGCCCGCGCCAGAGGGGATGGACAGGCCAGGGTGCCATGTCCCAGCAGCTGCAGACCCCCCTCTGCCCCTCCAGCAGATCTCCTGCTGGCTGCCAAGCACGGGCAGCAACGGCCGCGTCCAGCCCAGCCCTGCCTGGAGCCCTCCTCTCCCTGGTCCCTGTGTCCACGGCTCGTCCGGCTCTGCCCCTCCCGCCCTGACAGCCCCTTCCTCAATGGCCCCCGTCCGTGGGCTCCGGCTGGACCCCAGCAGCCCCGGTGAGGTCATACCCTGATGGACATATGACCTGAATGGACAATGAGCCCAGGACAGGAAGAACCTCCATTTCTCAACTTGGGTATTTTGCATCGGAGACCCCTGGACCCAACTCTGCTCCCCCTGAGGTGGATGTGAAGGCAGGGATCAGGGATGGATCCAGAGCAGGCATTTCCAGGGCTCCCCGCAGTTAATTTTGTCACAATCTCTCAGCAGAAAGTAGCATCTGGTCTGCAAACTGAAGCCACCATGAGGGGTCTCCACACTGCCTGCTGCATCCTCACTTCCTTCGGGCTCTGTCTGCTGAACATCAGCAGCACACCTGCAGTGGCTGCTGCCCCCTCCTGCCCCTCTGTGCTGCTCACACCCCCCTGAGCTGCAACATCCCAAACGCTGGTGGCCTGTTACAGCCCCTGGGTGCTTTGTCCCGGGAAGCGAAGTGGCTGGTGAGGCCACTGCACAGCATCACTGCTGGTCAGGGGGTCCACACAGACCCCATCCTGCACGGACCAGCCTCTGCTGTGTTCTCCTTCCTCTGCTGTGTTCTCCTTCCTCTGCTGTGTTCTCCTTCCTCTGCTGTCCATCTGCCTCAAGCCACTGTAGGTCTCCCTCCCTCAGTACCTGGTCCCAGACCTCTTAGCTCACCTCTCCTGGCCTCAGGGTATTACCCAGCCCAGTGTGCCAATGGGGCACTTTCTGGCTGGTCCCAGAGTCCCTGGGACACCTGTGGAGCAAAGCAGATGGCACAGTCCCAGCAGCATGTGGGCTGTGTGCCAGGTGCCCTCAGCCATGCTGGCTGAGCATCTTCCACCTCTGAACAGCATCGTGGGGCTGGGATCTCTGCACTCCTTAGAGGGGCAGGTGCTCAAAGACGTAATACACAGAGCTCCATCAAAGGAGCGCCCTCCCCATCGCTGAGGGGACAGGGACCTGGAGCAGATTCCTAACAGCACGGCTGTTTGGAAACACCAAGATGGAAAGCTCTCTCTGTTCCTCTGCTACATCTTCTCCTGTCCTGCTTGTGTCCTCATCTGCCTGCCCCATAGGCAGTCTGAGCACTCTGAGCTGGGAGCCCTAAGGGTCTCTGATCCCCACATGGGGTGTCCGTGTGTGTACTGCTATCTAGACGCCAAGGACTGCTTCTGGGGTGGCCCTGGGGACCTGTACAGAGCTCCCAGAGGAGTGTTACCTTTGTGTGGTGCTCTGCTCACTCAGGGACTGTTGGGTAGCCTTGAGGTAACTCTGCCTCCGAGCTGCAGTTTTTGGGGATGGTTTGGGGCTGGTTTCTGAGTCTTCACTATCATCATCCCCCATGGCTTTGATGTAGCTCCCGCTCCGCATGCGCCGGCACGGGATCTCGCTGTCTTTGTCCCGAGACAGCGTGTTGTTCCACTCCCCCTGAGGCACCTGCAAGAGCAAGGGGAGCATGAGCAGATGTGAGGGACGGCACCTCTGGGACCAGCGGGATCATGGGGACTTAGGAGGATTGGTGGCAAAAGCAACTGTTGGACCCTCAGCTGGAGGGGAGTGGCAACGGGCAACGCAATTCCTTTCCAACCCTCCCTTACCAGATCATGCCAGGCAGCCTTGCGTTTGATGGCCTGTTTCAGCACATCTCCCCACAGCCATTCACCCCCCCACCACCGCTGCACCATGCGCACACAGTCGACACAAGCTGCACAATGCCAGACACGACGGGGAGGGAAGAGTCTCACCAGGGCTGCGCTGGGCACCGGGACAGGAGCGGCACACGTTGTTCAATGCAAAGCCCACGCTCATTTACCGTAAAGTGCACAGAATGTGCAGGCCAAGGCAATCAAGAGCTGTTGAAGACCAGGACCCGTGGATTAGAGCCCAGACCTTCACTAGGGCCAACAGTCTTTAAGGCTTTTGAGTTGAACGTGACACCGTGTGGCAGAAATTCGTTTCTGAAGCCAGACCAGACCATCAGAGTCCTTCTAGAGGAGCTCGGGCACATGGACATTGTGCTGGCCTCTCTGAACAGATGAGTAGTACCTTGTGCAAGAAAAGGACTTCTAACTTCACCGAGATGACAACTCTGCAATTAATTTAAGGCAGACATGCTGTCTTGTTCCCTTGTTAGAGATGGGCGAGCTGACATTTCCACGAGAGGCACAACTGAAGTGGCCAGCACCCTGCCTGTCCTGCGGGGCTTGGGTAGGGGACCGGAGGCACAGCCAAGGTGCCAGACGTCAGCCCACGACAGATGAGGCCAAGAGTCTCGTGCGGTGTGGGACCAGCCTGGAGAAAGATGGGGCAACCTGCGTTGCCAGGAGCAAGCCTTGGTTTTGTGACTAACTTGCTTTGTAGCTGGCCTTCGACCTGCCCTTAAGCTGAGGAGACGTGGTCAAGGAGAAGCAAAGGAAGATGTGAAGAACACAGCAATGTGGAAGCCATGCAGAGACCGGGAGAGCCCGAGGCCACCCAGTCTGCTGGTTGGGGAGCACCATGGGGAGCAGCAAAGGGTCTGGTGCTGAGCACAGCTCGTGCTGCCGAGAGCACCCACGCTGACTCTGCTGGATGGAGCTGCTGGACTTGCCCAGCTCCCCGGGGGGCTGTGGATCCATCAGCCAGTGTTATGTGGTGCTTTGGGGACGCACAGAGCTCTGTTGCCGCTGACTGTGATGAGCCAGAGCCGTTAAGCGCAGTGTGGCTCCTCTTCTCCTCCTTGTTCACAGCAGACATGTTCTGTGGGAGCCAGAGCTCCCCTGAGGGTGCTGTCTGCTGCTGCTGGGGGGCAACATCTTCGGGTGAGCTTCACATCTGCAGGCAGTGGCTTCTTGTTTGCCTGAGAGGGCCCCGGGTGGGCCAGATGCGGGCTCAATCCACACACAACAGCTTAGCTCACTCTGAGGGCTTTCTTCTGCCCAAAGGAGTGAGGGGTTCAGCCTATGTCCTGCCAGCCTGCTCCTGCTGTCTGTGTTCAGGAGAAAGCAAGGGGTGATCCCAGGCTCTCCCCATATGGAGCAGAACCCAAACAGCCTTTGGGACCGCTTTGGTGATGGGACTTCCACCATGATATGTGCCCATGAGCCTGGACCCACATTACTGGGGGCCACGGAACAGAGAGCCAGGGGCATTGTGTTGCCTGTGTGTGAGATCCAGGTGGGGACAGACGTGGAGTGAGTCTCACATGTGAGCCACAAGCCTGGCCAGGCCACCCTGGACCCGCGTGCTGCCGCTGCAGGTTCACCCAGCTCTTTCCACTCTGCTCCCTCAAGCTTCGTGCTTGGCAATGGCTTCTGGGCTGGCTGCCCAGCTCAGAGCTACTGGGCGTTATCCAGCAGGTTCCTACGCAAGTAAGAGCAGAGTGTGCTCGGGTGTGCAGACCTCTCGGGTGTGAGCGCTCCCTCTGCCCCAACCCAGCTGCCTGCACTGGGTGGCCCTGTGGCCAGCCAGGAGGGACCTGCTGGCTCCAGCTGAGTCCTGCCATGGGGGAGACCCCACAGGTCACTGGGGTGGCTGGCCAGACCTTTCCTAAAGGAGACGGAGGCCCTGAGAAGCACTTTTATACCCATCGTCTTGGCATCAGGTCTGACTTGAGACTGCATTTTGCTGCCTGCCTTCTCAGGGTGAATGCAGCCTCCTGCCTGCAAGGGTCTCTGGCCAGGGGGGGGCGGGGGGGGCAGACAGGGTTGGGGTCTGCAGCCCTTGGCTGAGGAGGTGAGAGCTTGCCAGCAGCCAGCCAGGCCAGCCCGGGACTTGGGGACTACACAGCCATCCCTTATACAGAGGCAAGTGCTGTATCTTGTGGGGCAGTGAGAGGTGCCCGGCTCAGCCCGGTGAGCCCACGGACACAGGGGACGTTAAGACCTCGGGCTCCCGTGGCTGCTCTGGTGCTGCTTGAGGGCAGGCTCTGTGGGTTGCTCAGCTCTGCCCAGACTTGTGCATCTGCCTCCTGGCCATGGGCACTCTGGGCTCGAGGCAAAGCCACATGAGGACAGGGTTTTCAGTACGTCTCTGCTGGTGCAGCTCGCCCGCAGAGTGTGAGCCAAGCGTCCCACAGCACTGCCTGCCCCGAACCGACCATTCCCTCTCCCAGGGGCAGCCTCCACCGGCTTCCCCGCCGCATTGCGACAGCCCACTGCTCCTCGCTGAGCTGCCTCGTTTCTCCTTTCCCTTGCCTCTCCTCTACTTCACGCCTTGGCCATGCAGCAAGAAACATAGCTGATCTCAAGGTGCTCCACATTCCAGTTCAGCAGCGTCAAGGGGAAGGCAGATGCTTGGCAGGACACCCTTTGAATCTGGTGCCCCAGTTTGGAGTGTGTCCTGCTCCAGCCTGCACACAGAGTCCACAGGGGCTCCCACAGCTCTTGCTCCCGTGGCACAGAGCACAGGTCAAGTGTTTCCTAAGTGCCACACCTGAAAAGACAAGTAGGTGCCCTTGGGGATCTTCAGGAGCAGTGCAGGTACTTGAGGTGCTGTTCAGGGTCTTCCAGGGTGCTTCTCTGCACCTTCAGGCACATGAGAAGCCTGTCCCACAGTCTCTGAAGCTCTTGTGTTGGGGCTGAAGAGCCCAGAGCACCTCCTGTTGTCAAGGGACAGACGTCGATGGTGGCCAGTGCAGCACCTGGATGGCAGCAGCTTTCCTGGCAGCCGAGACCCTGGGCCCTGAACACAACCCGTGAGCTACAGAAAGGACAAAGTGGGAACGAGGGCTGCCTTGTGTTACACCGAGGCCTGGCATAGAGAAGATCAGGAGGCTCCTCAGAGGCTGTGGCAGCCTTGCTGCTCTTCATGCTGCTCTCCCAGATGTAGGCTGGCTCCTGCCCACACTGCTTTTGCTGCTGTGAAAGGGGTGGGAGCAAGAGGACTCCCGGGTTGAGAGCCTTTGTTGGTGGCTGCTGGCACAGAGGGCTTGGAGATCCACCCTGCCCAGTGGCCGCACAGGATGGGAGGAGTGGGCAACAGAGATGCTCTGCCAGGCTCCAGGATCCTCCTTTCTGCCTGGTTTTGGTCTGTGCAGTGTCTCATGGTGCAGGCACGTGGGATTCAGGCACGTGTCCGTCCCTGGGAGCTGGGCTCCACCGACACCATCTTGTGACAATACTGCACACTGCAAAGCAGCAGTGCCTTTTGGCTCTTCTGCTCTCCGTGCCACGACCTGAGCGTGGAGGGAAGCGAAAAGAAGGGGCCACACAGAGCTTTCCCCCTACCCTAATGCTGCCTGGGGCATTCCCCAGTCTCCTGGAGCATTAAGAGAGGGGAGAGAGGAGGGAAGGGGAAAACTCCAATCCTGGGTGCTGGGCAGAGGCAAAAGAGCTGCACCCTCCACTCTGGCGAGGTCTGGAGGGAAGAGAGACTTGCAGAGCAAAAAGGGCTTCCGCTTGCACGCGTGTCCGTTCCGACATGCAGCCCGGCCCCGGCACGCACAGCCATGCACGGCACACGAAGGCAGCGGCCGCGGGTCCTGCGGGGCCGGAGGCAGCACGCAGGGACGGAGGTGCCATGCAGCCCCGCTCCGAGGCAGAGAGACTGAGCCCCACATGGGTACACCCCGGCTCCCTCCAGGGCCCCGTCCCTCGTGGCGTCCCGAGGGCTGCGTGTGGTCTCAGGCACGTCCACACGACAGAAAGCTGGAGCCTTTGGGCCCCATCTGTCCTTTTGGCAGGGCACCCTCTTGGGAAAGACCTGAGCTGGGTTTCCTGCCCCATGGGAGCTCTGTGGGGCTGGCGGGAGGGCAGCCAGCATCTGTGGGGTGGCTGGCACTGAACGGGCCACCCGCTCTGCGTTACGGATTTATCTTTGGGGCTGCCTGGGGGTTAAGGAACCTTTGGTGTTGTCTGACTGTAAGCGGGGTTGGGGAAGCTAATCCTGACGATGCATCAGGCTAATGGTGCCCGTGGTGTGACCCTGTCCCCTGGGAGCCCTGACACTGCCCGTCCCTTCGGTGTGCTCTCGGTACCCATGGACATGGGTCTGAGTCTGTGCGTGGGGCAGAAATGCTGCTCAGCCCTGCCTCCTCCTGTTCACCCCTACCCAGGGAATATCTCACTTCAAGGAGCTTCTTGGCCATTGGGATCCTGACCCCTCAGCCTCTTCCTTGCACCCACCAGCACCCGTGGGGCCCATGGGGATGGGAGAACAGGGGATGGGGAGCCCAGCCTCCCTCCCTGGGGACTGGGCTCTAAGGACAGTGCTGTCTCGCCCTGGGGACTGCTCCTGAGAAACCCCCTATCCTGACGGGACAGGGCTGATCCTGGAGCTGGGTGAGCACCCACTCTCAGCTCCAACATCTGGGTCTGGGGATGGAAACATGACATGGACTCCCAGTAGTCTCTGATGAGCCCCAAGACTACCCAGAGCCTGCAAATGGGGCAGGGGAGGTGAATAGCCTTGGGGGGCTTACCGAAGCCTGGAGGCTGGAGCGTCCTCTTTGTCCCCATCACACTCCTCCTCCCTCCCTTGTGTCAGAGGACACTTTGCCTCTGGGACCCACTGGGCATTTCTGCCTTGCAGCAGCCCCGTCCGCAGCAGGGCAGGGCCTCTGTGCCCCTGAGCACCGGGCTCTGGGGCCAGGCAGATGGACATGGTCCCCCACCAGGGCGGGGAATGGGCTCGTCCTGCGATGGGGGGAGGGTGGCAGAGGGCATGGGGCCTTGCAAAAGGCCATTTCCCACACCTCCAGAGGTGACTTGAGGGTGGGGAGGCACTGGCACAGGTTGTCCAGAGAAGCTGTGGCTGCCCCATCCCTGGAGGGGTCCAAGGCCAGGCTGGATGGGGCTTGGAGCAACCTGGTCTGGTGGGAGGTGTCCCTGCCCAGGGCAGGGGGGTTGGAACTTGATGATCTTTAAGATCCCTTCCAACCCAAACCATTCTATCATTCTATGACTTCTCCATTGCCAGCTTAGTCCCCTTCCCATGCCAAGGAGGGGTAGGGATGAAATCACCTCATCCTCCCCTGACGACCCCGTGCCCTGTGCTCCGGGGCTCGTCCCAGGTGTCTGGGGGCATCCGTTGGCTTGTGGGGGCACCAAACATCAGGTTTTCTGGCCCAGGGTCTTGACTTTGCTGGTGAGATGCTGCCGGCCACGGGGGCTGCCCCAGCCGCTTGGGACACCGGTGACACCCTGGTGTCCCCCAGTGCCCCTCCGGCCGTGCCGACGGGGGCTGCCGGCTGCTCCCGCTCCGAGTCCGGTGGCGCAGACCCCTCCGACGGTTCCCAGGAGGGTCAGGGCGAGGAGAGAGCTGGGCAAAAGCTTCCCCTCAAAACAAGATCCCTACCTGGCCGCTGCCTGCGTCGGTCGGCCCAGGGCTGAGGGGCTGGTCCCACCTCCGCGGGGGCTCGCTCGGCGGCAGCGGGGTGGCACCCGTGTCCTCCCAGCCGAGCGGTGGGGCTGCCCAGCTGCTGGTGGGGCTCACGCCACCCAGCTGTGCCCACAGCCCTCCGTCGGGCTGTCGAGAAACGGAGGCTCATTACATGGGTGGGGAAAAACCAGCAGGGCAGACTCGCACCCCCCGGCTGTGACCAAACCCCGGGGGGCTGGGGGGCTGCCGGGGTCCCAACCGGGGCTGCCTGCGCTGGGCTCTGACGCTGCGCCCGCGGGGGGAACGGTGCCAGGGGACGTTTTGTCTGCGGATCTTTAACCTCCTATGGCTTAACTGAAAGAAGGGGGGGGGGTAAAGAAAAAGAAACCAGGCCGAGAACATTTTTTCTGATGATGTTCCTGATGCAATAAGTCCCTCTGAAATTTGATTTGCAGCCATGGCCAGCAAGGTATTGGAAGCAGAGTGTGCTCCAATAATTCATTGCTCTTTAAAGCTTCTAAGCCCGCTGGCCGCAGCCAGGGGAACCCATGACACCTTCGCATTTAAAAGGATGCCGGAGATTTATATACCTAGCCTGGTCCCCTCCTCCCCCCATCCAGGCCTGGCTTATTTATCTTCATTCCTCTCTCTAGGGCACAACCAGGTTCATGTTCTTTAAGTGCCGCTTTTTGAAACCGCGGCAGTGACCCGGCGCTCTCGGCGACAGGGGGGTTCAAACCAGCATTAGCCATGCAGGCTTCTGCCATGCAAGCGGGGGGGGGGCTGGCAGTGCCCTCCTGGCCCCCAGCCCTGCCCGGCGTGCGGGGGAGCAGCAGAGGCAGCCATGCCCCACGGAGTGGCAGGTCCTACCAGCGCTCCGGGGAAGCTCTGTAGAGCGGGGCTTACTGGGCACGCCGGCACATCCTTGCGATGCGTGGATATAAGGGGTTAAGCGTTAGTTATTACTGGTGACCTTCAGCCCCTGGGATGGGGGCAGTGCTCGGTCAGAGGCCGGGGAGCTGTGTCCCGCTGGGATATGAGCCACGGCCCCTCGGCATGCCCAGCTGCTTGGGCACTGAGTGTGACCACATGCGGGCAATTAAGTGCCCAGCTGCCCAAAAGCCCACCCCACCATAGCATCTACAGCGTCTGGGTGGGCGGTGGGGATGCTTTGGGGTCCCGCAGCAAAGGAGAACCACAGCAGAGGGTGCTGAGGCTGTGGGGTGGGCACACCACCTCCTCCCCACGCTGCCATGGCCCAGCACAGGGGCTGGAGGGTCCTGGGGCAGCGCTGCAGCTGGGGGAGCTGGACCCCATCAGCTGGACCCGTGTCCCTGCAGGAGGGGTGGTGGTTTGTCCCCAGGACCGTGGTGAATTTAACCCCCCCCCCGCCCCCTCCTGGTGATGTGATTTGAGGTGGCAGCTGAGCCATCTGGAGCTGGTTGGTAAGGTCTACTGGGCAACAGGGCACCTGCTGAGAGCGTGTCCCCTGTCTCCCTGCGCTCCCCCTGCCCGCAGCAAGCCCTAACCCCCCCTGCTGCACCCACCTGCAGGTAGTGGTAGGCCAAGTCCTGATGGCAGGACTTGGACTTCAGCAAGGCTTTGTCGATCGTGGCGGAGGCTTTCTGGCACATTTCCCGGGCATGGCTGAGTGTCAGCGTGGACCAGGAGCCCCTCTTAATGTAGTTGGAGTCATTGTTGATGGGGATATTGGTGCAAGGGGTGACCTTGAGGTCGTTATTGCTCTTGGAGGATTTCAGCATGTGCTCACTGATGGTATTGTAAGCGTGCATGAAGTACTTGGGCTGGCTGTGGTCCGGCTGCCGGCCCAGTGTCATGAGGCCCATTGGGTTGCGGTAGCTGCAGGTGTCGCTATCTAAGTTGTCATCTGAGCTCCACCAGCCTGATATGTTGGATCTGGTCCTGCGCTTGGGCTCGGAGGTCTTCGCTCGGTCTTTGCTCTTGCTCCTCCGGTTTTGCTTGGGGTCATCCGCCCCCTTCTTGCCGTTCACGTTGCCTTTGGTGGGGCCCTCCAGAGACTGGGATTTGGCGAAGAGCTTCTGGACGGAGTGGACGAGGTGCCGGATGCGCCCAGGGCTCTCGCTCCGGTGCTTCGCATCGCTCCTCTGAAACTGGAGGGTGCTGAAGCCGTCTCTGTGGATGGGCAGCTGCTTCTCAAACTGGTCAAGGAGGTTTGCAGGCAGGCGGTTGATTTTAGTGGCTTGGGCATGGCTTGGAAAAGGGTTGTCATCCGGGACCTCAAAGTGGGAGTTGTAATGGATGCGGGGGAAGGTGCTGCTGTTGGAGATCTGGTTGTTGAGTGGAAGGAGACAGTCGCCGTGGAGGGTATTCTGGGCTGGGAATCGAGGGTCCATGGTGAAGGAGTCGGTGGGGCTGAGGAGATAAGGGTTCCTGTCCTGGGGGGCATAAAGAGAGTCTTGAGGGGAGTCCAGGTTGTCGGAGAGGTGGCGGCTTCTGTTATCTCCTAAGCCCTTCATGGTCCCGGTGTTTCCTAGACCATTGCTTGGGGATGGTGCGGCAGAGCCCTTGCAGGAGCACCGACCCTGCTCCCCCGCAGATGTCCCTGCACCTGGAGGAAGAGGAGAGATGCTCAGACCACCCTGAGAACCTCGTTGGCAGCCCACCCCTCACCAGGGCATCCTCGCGAGAGCTGTTCCCGGCTCCAAAAGCAAATGCCACCAAGGTTAAGGGACAAGGGAGAGAAGCAGGATGGGAGAGAGATGACATGGAGGAGGGGAGGAGAAGGAGCAGGAGTCCAGGGGCTGGAGAGAACAGGGTGCAGGAGAGGAGGAGGGGAAGGATTAATTCTTTCTAGCTGCAGTTTAAGTGCTTGTGTTTCTTGGTGCTCAACCACAGGCTGCCTAAATAATGCTACTGCTATTTTCGTTTCTTTAATGGAGTCCCTTCCCCAGCCAGCGTAACGAAGGCCGGCAGGGGCGCTGCCAGCAGATCACTGCTCCTGTCCCGTTTGCTCAGGGGGCTGGAGAAAAACCTGCTGCCAAACACCGTGCACGGGCCTTGCCTGAGCCAAGGGAAGTCTGGAGCCGAGCATCCCGTCTTCTGCGCTCTGCTTGGTGTTTCTGTGGTGACGGGATGTGGGAAGGGGGCTGGCAGCCCTGCTCTGTGTTGTGTGCAGCTGCGCTAATGCGATATGATGTCAAACGTCTCCTCTCCAACAGGCGTCCTGGTCTATGGTGTGTTTTACCCCGGAGGAAATTGTCTCAGTAGCTACGATGAGAGCAGAGGTGTTTCTGAACACTCAGAGCCTGACCTGAGAAGCTGTTTGCTGCTCGGTTGATCTTTCCTGCCTTGCTGCGTTGCTCCTGGTGGAGCTGTGTCACCCTCCGAGCCTGGCCGTCTGTCCCTTGCTAGGGGCTGAGGGTCCATTGTCCCTGCGGGGTGGTGGAGGGGGACAGCCGGACACAGGGGATCCCCTGAGGGCCAGGGACCTCCTCACTGAGGGGTTCTCTGGGGCACTTACCCCATCCTTGGGGGGGGGATCCTCATCTGCACGGGGTTATACAGAGAAAAAAGACAAAATTTTGGGGGCTGCTTAAAGAAAACCAAAGAACGTATAGATGAGCTGAGCTGTCAATCAATGGCTCGATTTTCCATACTTAAAACCTATTTGAAGCCCTGAAGTGTATAAACTAATTCTTATTTCCTTTTACCTTTTAGTTTAGCTTCTTATTTACTTTTTGCTTTAGTTTGAGTGTCACTTAAAGGCAACCAGCAAGCACTGAAGCTTCCTATGGGTATAAAAATCCAGAGAATGAGATCCTAGACTACTGCTTCAAGATCCAGGCCCCCAAAACATGTACGTGCAGCTGAACGGCTGCTCCTTGGCAAGATGAAGGAGCCGCTCTGGGAGCAGGGTCAGCAGAGGTCTGTGCAGAAGAGCCGTTTTCCAACACTAGGATGATCCAATGTTCCCCAACACACACCTGGAAGGGGAAATAGTACTTGGACCCTCAGAGCCTTCAGTGAGTTTGTGAGAAAGGAAACCATCATTTGGTTATTCTTAGAGAAAAGTAGGATAATGGTGTGTCCCTCTGAGAAGCAGAGCTCATAAGCTGGGCTCCTGGATTCTCCTTCTCCCTGTTCAGCCACAAATTTGGCTTTGTTCCCCCCGAGGAGCTTGTCCTGCTGCACAGTCTGGTCAGCAAAAACAGCCAGGGCCGGATGGTGCAGGGAGCGGAGTCAGGATCTCTGGAGGATGATAGGAATTGACAGGCTTGTTCTCCTTCCTCCCACTGGGAAAGACGTATTAATAATGAAAGGCAGCTGGGGCTTTAAATAATTGTTTGCAAGTACAAAAAATAAAATAAAGTAAAAAGAAGTGCAATGTATGCCATTGCTTGACGGGCTTTAAAAAGTCTCTGGCTTACTCTGTGGCTCGCAGCGGGTTGGGAAGCCAGGCCGGTCGCCCTACAGCAGTGGTTTGCAGACGCCAGGCGAGCGCAGCCTGGGCTGGCCACCCCGCTCCCGCACAGCCAGTCCCGCTGCCCCTGGCAGATCCTGCTCCTGGGGGGTACCTGCCGGGCCCCCCCCCACCAGCCCAGCCGGGCATTGCCAGCTGCCCCCAGCACTCAAGGGAACCCACACAGCTCTTGTCCCCAGGGGATCCTGTGGCCCCACACAAGGCTTGCTCGGTCCTATCCCACCTCTCCTGGACCCCCCCGGGGTCCTCCGGACTTGCTGCTGAGCCAGCTGCCTTCACCTACAAGCTGGTGCCCTGCTGCCTGGCCTGGGCTTTGGTGGCATGGGAGAGATGGACAGTGCCTGTGCGTTGTGGGGATGAGGACATGGCTGTTACCCTGGGGGAACCTTGACACCAAACCTGCCCTTCTTGCCAAATGCACCATTAGCCTGGACTTAGTCTAGCCGCTCATGGTCCCTGCAGGTGCCATCCTTCCCCCGTTGTGCTCCTCAGCAGCTGGGTGCATTGCCTCTCTGGGGCCCCTTGCCCATGGGACAGCATCTGTGTGAGCTGGTGGAGCAGTGGTGGGTGCTGGCTGGAGAAGTGCCGCAGAGGAGAGACTCAGGGATGTGCCAGGCAGCCCTGCTCCGGCTTTGTGCAAGCGCAGTGGTTAAAGAACGGTGACAAAAAGCCCCAGGAGATGTTCTCAAAGGAAACTCCTCTGGACAGAAGAGAAGGACGGGGTGTAGAAGGACAGGCTCCAGGCTCAGCCATCCATCTGGTCTTTTGAATTCCGGATGGCCATGAATGGGCAAGCTCAACTCTGCCCAACTTGGAGGGGAAGCCCTGCAGGTATTGGGGAGCCCAAATCCTCCCTGAATTACCACCACCCTGATCTGCCCAGGCTCAGCTCTGTCCCTGTGGCCTCCTTCTCCCTTCCTTCCATGCCCCAGCTCCAGAGTCCCAGCAAGGTCCTTCCCTTCCATCCTGGCTCTGATGGACACCGTGCTTCTCCCGTCACATCACATACAGGAGTCAGACAGTCCCTAAGGAGACAACACAGTGCTGATTTGATTATAGCGGGGTCTTTGGACATTGATAGTAAATACGTCCTTTCCTACAAAGGGCAATCAATATTTGAAGCAGAAATCTCCCAGGTGCTCCTGAGAGAGCCTTCAGCCCCGTGACTGCTTTGCCATAAAGCACATCAGCGTCACCGTCCTCGTGTTCACTGGGCCCCACAATAAAGTAAAACTGCCTTAGGACTCAAACCAAATAGGGAAATGAAATGAAATTAAATAAGTGAAATGAAAATAAATGAAATGCAATGAAAGCCTGGTTTGCGAGGGAAGAGTGGGGCTGGGGGGCTGGACAGGCTCAGGACGGCTCAAGAAGCAGAGGGGCAGGAGGAGTGACTGAGGGGCTGTGGGGACAAGCAGGAAGGGAGGAAAAGTGAAGTCTGGGGGGAGCTGGAGGGGGGGGAGCAGAAGGGATGGGGAGGCAGGGACCAGGGGAGGGCAGGGAGCTCCCTCTCTCCCAGGCTGCTGTGCTCTCACTTCTGTACAGCACACAGGTTATTGCTCCCTTCTGCTGTGGGCTCTTGCAGGGCTCCCAATAGGTCCTGATCCTCCTGCCTGTCCTGCTCGCCCTGGTGTCCTGGTTTGAGCAACACAGGATTGATTTCTCCTTCAGTAATTTTACTTTGCAGTAAAGTCTCTTCTAATGCTTGGGAAAACTGCATTTTTAGAATGTTTGAATTTGCAAAAAATTTTACTTGACAGCCAGCTCTGGGGTGCAGATTTCAAGGTCTTGGTGTTTTTGAGCCTCTCCAGGAGCAGGATGAGGAGGAGCGAGACCCGAGCACTTGACCCAGGCTGCCAACAGGATTGGTTCATTCCATGAACGCCACCTTCAGTGTAAATTAGAAAGCTTGCTGAATAGTTCTCTCTCTCCCTCGACGGTGGTGGGTCCAGAGAACTCCTTGCCCCGGTGCCGGAGCCCGGAGCCCTTCCCTTCCTCCCGAAGCCGCAGCGCTCACGGGGTCCCACATTTGCTGTCCCTGCTGGGAGTGCACGGCTTCTGCTGGGGAATGGGCTGGGGACAGTCCTTGAGTATCTTATATTGGTATCGGGATCAATACTGGGTCTTTAGTTAATATAATAATAATGTTAATTAATAATTAACATTATTAATGTTAATTGTTTAGTCTTATTCTATTAAATCTCTTTATATTTCAATCCCCAGTTTTCCTTGTTTTTCCCCAATTTCCCTTCCTGGGTGGGGAGGGGTTATCAGGTGATAGAATAATTATCTAAATGACAGCAAATTGTGGGTTCTTCAAACCATAATACCTGGACATCCCTTCACTTGATGGGCAGCCACAGCGTGGGGCACCAACCCAGCTGCTGGGCACGGGTCGGGTCAGGGCCGGAGGGGCAGTCAGGGCTCCCCCAGCCCCTGGTGCCCACCACCCTGTGTTGGCTGCATTCTTTGTGGGCTGGTTTCTCTTTAAGACGGATTAAACTGAGTTCATTGCATTTCAATTACTCTCTGCAATCCTTGGCACTTTCTTGAGACATGGGGTCAGGAAAGGGAAAAACCTCAACAAGCTTCTTCCCCACCATCTTTTTAATTTGGAAGGATGAAAAAGCTTGAGATTAAATCTCCCAAATCCATGATCCTGCAGCTCACAAACTGGGCAAGTGCTGTCTCCCAGAACAGATGCCTGGTGTGTCCCCCCATCAGACACCATGGTGAGGAGGTAGACGGCCCCCAAACACAGGGGGGTGCTCCCGGAGTGGTTGGCAGAAGAAGACCCTGGTTAGCACATGATCACAGCAGGGGCTGCCAGGGCATGGGGAGGATGCATCCTTCAGCCCAGGGGAAGAGGCTGGTTTTGCTGCGTGGCCCCATTACCTTCCTTGTGATTTTTCGGGATTGCCCTTCCTCTTCCCAGTGGCTTTGCTGATGCTCAGAGATGCTCTGAGATGCAGCGGATGACCTGGCCTGATTTACAGCAGTTTTGTGTGCTCCAAACACTCTGAACCCCAGCTGGAGCCAGCTCTCGGGCACGGCTCACAGCAGCGCTGGGGCTGCACCGACTTCACTTAGAGCAGCACCTCCTGCAACACACATCTGCAGCTCCAGACACCCAGCGGTGTGTGAAACCCCAAGCCAGGCAGGAGATGACAGCCTTGCCCGAAGGAGCTTCCTGCTCAGCAGGATCTCCTCTCCTCCCCGGGCTCAGCGCTGCCGACGGCTCCCTCCTGTAGGACCCACAGCTGCTGTGCGTGGGAGACGGGGCCGGGCCAGGGGCTGCCCAAGCCGGTGGGAGATGGTTCACTCCACGTCAGGAAGACTGAATCACATCTTCTTTGTGAGCTGAAAAGCCTCCCTTGTTGTAAGAGATAGTTCAATGACTGCAAGTATTTGCTTTTCTGTCTCTTTTTAACAGCAAAGAGATTAGGCGGGCCCAAACTCTGGGCAGAGCAGGAGGCAACCAAAAGGAGCTGGATGGAGAGGAGGAGATATCTGCAATGCAGTGCAGATACTAGCAAAGCAGTGATTTCCTGTCTGTCTGTCCTGTCCTCACTCTCACATGCCTGCCCAGCTTATGCCCGCCCATCCAGGCAGTTGCCCGGCCGGGCACTGTTTGGCGAGTCCTTGAAATTATGGTTTGTAACCCCTGGCAGAAAGTGTGGGTGAGAAGTCCATCAAAATGTCACCCAGGGCAGCACCAGGGCAGACGTCCAATGAGCTGTCCTGAGATGTCTGTCTGTCTGTCTTTGCAATCCTATAAAGCTCTGAAGTTTCTACTGCCCATCCAGGATCTCTCTAGTGATATCTTGTCCTGTCCACCCTGCAGAACCATGGACAATGGATGTCATTCCTCCTTTCTACCTTTGAGGACTAGCTCCATGTCCCCTTGGAGGTGTTCTGCCAGGCTATGCACCGTGTCCTTGAGAGGATGGCTGCCCAGAAGACACTGGCCACGGGTCCGTCCCCATCTCCCCAGTTATTCCTCCCCTGTTGCTGTGAGGTGGTGAGGGCAGCACCCAGAGGACCGTCGCTCCACAGGGGCTGCTCCTTGCCTGTTCTGAACAGGCTGGAGCCTCAGCACATAAAAGAATAAAGCCTGGGAGGCCTCTGTGCTTGTGAGAGGGCAGAGCACCTCCTGCAAGCCAACCACGTTGGGGACCACCAGCTTAGACCGGCTTCTGCACTGGGGCTCTGCACCACAAGGGACTTGGGCAAACCAGCTGCCACTGCCCACCATGACTTTTGGGGTGGAAGTGTGTTTCCAGGAGAAACTACCCTTTTTTGCTCATGAATCTGGGATTCTGCGGGCCAAATTCCCGACTTAAGTTCTGCAAACCCACCTTAAACCAGCTTATACTTATGGAGAAGGCAGGGCAGAGGACAGGGCAAATCCTCTGCCCTCTCTCAGCGAGGAGGGGACAGGAGGAGGAGATGTGGTCCCTTACCCTGCCAGCCTCACCATCTCCTGCTCCAGGCCTTTTCCAGGACTTCTCTTTGCCATTTGCTGGTGTTCACAAGCCCGATGTGCAGCGGCGGCAGCTGGTGCTGGGGGTCACTGGGCAGGGCTCGATCCTTCTCACCAAGCCTGGGAGGGCACAGGGAGCTCCGAGAGCACCCCGATGTTCACCCTGATGTTCACCTGGATTTCCATTCCTTGTGTGTGCGTGTTGGGACTGTGGCACGAAGGCAAACCCATATCTGTGTGGCTGTGGATGGTGTGCGTGTGTTCCTGTGCTGCTGCCGGTGGTGTGCACGGTGGAGACCCAGCTATGGGGGCCAGACTTGCCCTGAAGCGCTCTGAGATGGCCAAGAGGGAGGTCAGACCTACCTCTGCAGCTCTCACGGCGCGAGGGACTGCTGTCCAAGGGTGGGTGCTTCTGCTCCTGAAGAAACTTGGGAGCTGCAAGGGCTGGCCTGGTGGCTGCATTGCACCTCCCACAGCCAGCAGCGGGTGCAGGCTCTGTGCTGCCTCCCCCCCTTTTTTTACAGTGCCCTTGCAAACACCTTCCATGCAAAGTGTCTGTGTCCTCTCTCTCCCTGGCCACCCTCCTCTGCAAAGCCCTGACTGAGCAGTGCCTTGATCCAGAAACAGACACCTGAAGCACTCTTCTTTCTCCTCAAAATCACGGCCCAAAGCAACATTCTCCTCTTCCCTTTCTTCCCTCCGCGCCTCCCCCTCACAGCTTAGCCATGGATTTCCTGCTATTCCCACCAGCAGAGCTTTCCAACAGCTTCTAAGTTTGTTCCCTGTGGAAACACCAAGACTGCTGCCCCCACGCTGCATGGCAGCCCAGGGGCCTTCGTCCTCATTCAATGGAGGAAGAAACTCACCACCTCCTGGGAGAGCTTGCCTCTCTCATCCTAACCTCTGTCGTGTCCCATCTAAAGAACATAATGCACCACAAAATCACCACAGCTGTGCAAAACACCAGGGACCAGACCTTGCTCCAGGTGGTGCCAGCAAGAAGCCACAGACCCTCTTGCCAGGCTTCAGGAAGGTGGCATTTGTATAACAATCATTTGTTTAGGTTGGAAGGCATCTCCTGAGATCACAACCTTCAAAACAGGGTTGACCTGAACAGGTCTAGTTGGGGTGGAACAAGTACTACTGAGGCAGGGCTGGCCAGGAGGGACCAGGAGGCTGTTCAGGTGCTGCTCAGGAGAGGCAGGTAGAAGCATCAGGAGAAGAAACAACCTGTAAAATGGGATTGGTCAGGGTTCAAGTCCTCCAGAAGGAAGAAACCCCTATCCTGACAGGGCTGCGGGCACCCTCTGGAGCCACCTAGTCCTGCCCTCTGCTGATCAGCTCTTCCAGGGCTCCACGTACCATAATCTCCCACGTAAACCTCAGCCCAGCCATCCAAGCTGGCTGCAAACACATGGGTGGCTTTTATATATAGAAACCTAGCAGCGTGCTAATAACTAGCTAGATAAGGAATAAATGATTCGCAACCTGCAGAAGAAAAATGACTCCCCTCACCCTGCCGCAAGGAGCTTAAAAAATTGTATGCTGTGGTGTAGGTGACGTGGGTCTGCCTACACGCATGAATTCAAATGTTCCCTGAATTAGCAGGAACACTTCATGTGGCATTCAGCGAGGGGGGCCGCCGGCTTCCAGGGCGTTGCATTAATGATGATTCAAAGAGTTCAGAATCTAATCGCAGGGGATAAAAATAGCTGGCTTCTACTTAGAACAATTCATTATACAACCTCCAGCCTCCTTCTGCCGCTCGCTTCTCCCCGGCAAGTTTCCCGCTGCTTCCTCTGTCCCAGGGGCAGGGCGGGTACTGAGGTCCGAGCAGCAGTCCTCGACTGCTGAGAAGAGCTTAAGCCAGGTCTCCTGAGGAGCGCCCATGGGGTTAAGGCCGCCTGGACTTTCCCCCTGAGACGTGTGACAGCATCACCAGGAGAACCAGGGCACAGCCGCCCTTTGCCCCTCGCTCTCTGTACAGCAACGGAGGGGAGACAGCGGCTTCCAGCCATGTGTCTCATCTGCCTGGGGTGCCTCCTCAGGAGATGGAGAGTTGCTTTATGAGGGTCAAGCTGGCTAAAGGTGTCCCAACAGGCTCACCCAGCTCATCTCCAAATCCACCTTCCAGGCAGCTAACGCCAGATGAAGCAAATCCCAGTGTAGGTGACATTGGTGGATGAGCTCAAGAAAGTGCGCGGCACTGATTTCTCAACCCTACTGAGTCCCATGTCACCGGTGGAAGGATCTCCTCACATCTCACTTCACCTGTGAATAAGTGGCTTGTGCCTTTTTAATGAGGAATCTGCACCCAGGTCCCAAGGCCTTGTGGAAGCTGAATAGTGCCCCACTGCCCCGGGAGCCGAGCCCCAGTGCACACCAGTGGTCTCCAGCTTGCTCTTCAGGCAAAGGGATATCTCTGCTGGAGCTGCCACTGGGGTGATGGGGAAGGACAGGGTCTGATTGGAGCTACCCCAAAGCAGACAAAGAATAATTTTTCTTCCTTATATGCTCTAGATACTATTTTTTTTTCTCTACCAGCACAACCAGATGCTGTGAAAATCAATGGCTGCAATATGACAAAGATTTTTGACTGCAGGTGTTGACTAAGCTGGAGGAGCAGATGAACTCTTGAGACAGAGAACTTATTTTCATGAAAATGTCACTGGTAATGTAATCATCTCTCAAGGGAAAAAAAACCCAGAAACTTTACAACCTATTTGTCCCTAAATAGAAGTTTCTCTAAGTTCTCCAGAAGATGGGATCTACTCTGAAGAAGGAAATGCAAAGTATTAAGTAGGTCAGATGAGAAAAATGAAGGCAAGGTAAGAAAGAGAGAGCTTTCAGGAAGAAAGCAGGAGAGCTGATGAGATGGAGTGGAAGGACAAGGGCAAAGAGCAGGTGTCATTGTCTTTTGAAAGCTACCTGCAGTCTCTGCTCTCATACCGGACACTCGGGACACATGCTGGTGACAACATGGTGCATGTTCCAGCTTGTCTGGAAGAGCAGCTAATGAGACCATTAGGGACCAAAACTGATCTGTTCTGGTCAGTGCTGTTCAAGAGGCCTGGAGGGGGTGTGTGTTTGCAAAGCCCTCCATGGAGCAAGCAGAGGATGGAAAGCATTAACATGACTGCCCTCGACCTTGCTTATGCTGTGACTCCCAGGGATGGAGTTCTCAGACTTGCACTGAGAACTTGTGACACAGAAGAAGGACACTCTGCTTGGCCTTCTGTGCTACCACCCTGTCCCAAAGCACCACCTGGATCCTCCATGGTGCTACCAGAGCAAGCAGCAGCCCCAGGACCGGCGGTACAGAGGGCTGAGCAGATGAGGAGGAGGAGCTGGGAGGGCAGGGATGGGCTCCTTGCCCTAGATGTTGGTGGCACAGTAGTGACAGGGTGCTCTGAATGATGATGGCCATTGCTGCTGCCCTGCCAGGTCTCTGGAGCTTTGCAAGGATGTTGCTTTGCTCCAGGGCAGATGTTTCTGTTTCCTAAATGTCCAGATGAAGCTGAGGGGGGTCCAGATGAGGCTAGGTGAGTCCAGATGAAGCTAGAGGGGTCCAGATGAAGCTAGGTGGTGCCCTGCCTGCGTTTGGGATGCAGGATGGAGATGCTCAGTGCCTGAGACACAGCAGCCTGTGTTGCCTGAGGGTTCTGGGGCAAGGGGAATCAGGTGGGGAAAAGCCAGCAGCTCCCTCTGCCATTCTTTCCAGAGAACAGACTGAGATGCGTCTGCAGCCTCCTGTGTGCTCAAAGCTGCGGGAACACTTCCTTTGTCTCAAACTGGGTCAGCGCGGAGGCGTGACGTTACTATAGCAATCGGTATTAGATTTCATAACTTTATTTTAGTGATGGGCGTGTTGCAGGATTCACTACTAGGTGGAGGGAGAGTTGTCATTGAAACACCCTCTCCAGCTCCCCTTCCCAGCCCCCTTCTCCCTCCTGACCCTCACACCACGTGCTCACAGCCGTGTCTGTCCATCCCGTCCCCCCCTCACCCCAGGCTGTTTCTGAAGAGTCCCAAAGTCACCCCTGGGCCATACCGTACCTCTCACAGCTTGCTGGGCTTGGGGACTAGGCCAGATTCAACATCCTGTGCCCCTTGTGTCCTTCTGGGCTCCAGAGCTGTCCCTCGTGAAGACCTGTCGGGCAGAGAGAAAAGAGAAAATGTCCTCAGGTCACAAAGTGCAGAGCAGTGTCTTCCTGCCAAGTGTCCCAGGCCATAACCCTGATGCTGTAAAGACACAAGTCTGATGATTGACATCCAGGTTGTCTTCATTAAGTCCTAGCAAAGGCACAAGGGAAAGCATCCCATGTAAAGCGGCAGAGGCAATATCCATGGGAGGGTGGGAAGGTGCAGAAGTGGGTCCCATGTCTCTCTGTGTTGCACATGGACTGAAAGGACGGACTGGAAATCAGCTATGTGGGGAGGAGGACACAAAAAATGCCTGGGTTATTTGCTCTGGAGCGGAGCTGTGGTGAGCCCCTTCACGGGAAAGTGCTCTTTGATTTTCTTTCCCTTGTTTCTTTGCCATGAAATAATTCCCCATGGATCTCCCTTGCTATCTGTGGCTGTATCTTCATTTTTTAGCCATACCAGGAGCTTACTGTCCTGAGCAGGGGTGATTCTGTAGCCCTCTGTGCCTCATCTTCTGGGCTTCTCCCTTTGCCGTGGAAGGACAGAGTCTGGTAAGGCAGGAAGGACAGTCCTGGGGATAACCCTGTGCTGGGGTGGCAGATGGCAGCCAGGTACCTTTGGTGTGTCCTAGCTATACACCTGCCAAAATCTGCATCTTCCTCTCACCTCCCAGTGCTGCTCATTAAACTCCTGTTTGAGCAGCTCACACTGTAAATCTCTTCCATCTGGTCACTAGGTGCTACTGTACTGCAGCTAAAGCATTGTACTTCTTTCTTCATTGTCATTCACCACCAGCTACACTGCAAACAACTGAAAAAAATGCTCCCTGGATGAAAAGTAAAGTAAATAATATGGGGACACCCCTCCACACCCCTCCCTGCAATGTTTCTTAATGTCCTCAAAAACCTACGCATCACAACAGAGAACACAGACTGAATTATTTTATCAGTGAGATTAAGTATTATGTGGGGTTTACATCAATTAATGTCCAAGAAAGCCTTGTGTGTATCCATGCTGTCTCTTCTGCACTGAGAAGATGCAGGCACGGTGCTGGGGCAATCTGGGGAATTCAGCCTTTTCATAGAATCATAGAATCATTCAGGTTGGAAAAGACCCTTAGGATTATCAAGTCCAACCATCAACCCCACTCTACAAAGTTCTCCCCTACGCCATATCCCCCAACACCACTCTAAATGAGTCTTAAACACCTTCAGGGATGGTGACTCGACCACCTCCCAGGGCAGCCTATTCCAGTGTCTGACCACTCTTTCTGTGAAGAATTGTTTCCTGATGTCCAACCCTGTTGCAGCTTGAAGCCATTGAAGCCATTTTGCTGCTGAGAAGCCAGGGATGGGAAGTGAGGAGTCAGCCTTCCTATGTTGGTGGTTTTTTTTTTCATTCCTAATTGAGCAGGAGAGGCCATGTGGGTCTTGAGAAGGCCCAATAGAGCTCAAGGGGGCTTTAAAATAGGCACACCCCAGTTTCTTGACCGGGAGGATGTATGGAAGGCTGGGACAAGGATACAAACCTCAGCAATTTTTCTAGGAAAGTTGGATCTGAGTGGTGGGTTTGACTCCCTCTCTGGTGAAGCAGAAGAAGACCAAACCAGTGATAAGACAGTAGCTATTTGTCCCCAGAAAGGAGAAATGGGCACTGCCAGTGCCCATGGGATCCTGCTCTCACCCTGCCACCACACAGCAAGAGGGGTTTCCTCCCCAGCTTAACTCATGCCTCGGGGGGGGGCTTTACAGACACGCCAAGTGTAATGTATGCCGGGGTTGTACAGAGTTCCTTCCAAACGTGCTCAGCAGCCCTCCTTATAACCTGTCCCAAGGAGACAAAGACTGGATAGATGGATGGATACAGCACAGGTAGAGAATCAGAGGTGTTCAAGAGGCATTTGGAGAGTCTCACGGTGGACATCCCAACAGATGGAAGAATGGAAAGCCTGGAAAGATCAGAAGACTGCCCTCCTAAATCCAGTACCAACCCTCTTCACCTTCCCACTAGCTCTGTACCACTTGAACAACAACGCAGAGGAAATGGGTAAAGGAAAGGCACATGCCCTGAGAAAGCAGGAGACAGTCATTGACAGGGCAGTCACATCTGTCCCCAGAGCCCCGCCGTCTTCCACACCAAAACACTCATTTTTTTTGAGGTTCTTGTTGTTGATGGGTACTCAGCTGTGAAAACCTGAGACAGTTGCTCCATCCAGGAGGTACAGCAAACATGCTTCCACCTATCCAAGGAGGCCTCTGTGTTGGAGGCATCAGTTCTTGAAGACAAGGGACAGTTCCACATCCCAAACTCAGACATTCCTGAGCACAGAGACCTCAATGAGGTTGCAGGTAGCTGCCAAAAGGCCACTGCTCCCAACGCTAACTATAGCACTGTGTGAATGGATAAGACCAGGTTTGATGGGTCTGGGTGCTGCAGGTGGCCATGCAGAGGTAATTGTGTTGACACTACCCAGCCCGTTCACAGCTCTCTCCATATGGAAAGTGAATCCTGGTTGCTGGTGACCTGAGTTAGGTTTGAGCAAATAATGCAGACGTGTGGAGTCTGCAACAGCCATTAGCACAGCCAGTATCCGTGGGCAGTGCTACCTGCAGCCATCCAAGCATCAGCACCCATCTGCCAGCAGCAAAGCTATGGCTCTCCTGCTCTAATGCCACCAGTACCTGTATGAAGGTAACACCGTGTATCACTAGAGCCACTAATGTCCATTGTGAAAGGCAGCAGCCTCTGTTAGCAATGCACCCATCACCCCTCCTGGGCACACAAGTATCCAACACCAGTGCCCAGCATCTGTATCACCACCAGTAGCTACTTGTGCTGGAAGTGTCTGTTCAGTACCACCATCACCCATCATGTCTGCGTCACCAGCACTCTCAGGGTACCCTGGAGTACCTCTAGGCATGGTGCTGATCCTGGGACCACTCTCAGGGTACCCTGGAGTACCTCTAGGCACAGTGCCGATCCTGGGACCCCTTAGCAGTGACTCCGATGAGTGGGAGGAGCAGTGCCTGGGCTCCAGGCCTCCACTCACCCAGCAGATTTCTCAAAATAAAAGATGCCATTGAAGCTCTGGAGGAAGAAACATTTTTGTCTGTAATACTGTTTTTGTCTTTGCATGCTACTGTTGCACTGAGAAAGCAGTGCTATAATTACCTTTAATTAATATCAGCATCAACGCCCCAAGGAAATGCAAATGAACAATTGTGCCACCAGCACAATTACATTACGTTAACTACCAGTGATCCACCTCCATCATCCCCCTCTTTCTCCCACTCCCAGGACCCGCTTGCTCATGTCACAGCTGGAGTGTGGAGGGGCTGGGACTGAGGACAACGTATGGAAGGACACACACTGCTACAAGAAGTGGTGTAACCTCAGGCAAGTGGACTGCAGACCATGGGAAATGGTGGGGAGCAGGGGGAAAGCTGGCATCCATCGCCTTCCAAGAAATGAAGGCACAGGATGCTGGTGGAAGCAGCCAAGGGTCCTTCCAGGGTGGTCTGCGTGCTCCCATGCTGTTGTCCTGCTGCTGAGCTGATGTCCTTTCCCGATATGATTCAAGACACTTTTGGTGAAGTAGGGCCTCAGGTGCTCTGCAGCCAAACCTCACTGGAGAATCAGCTCATGCTTATTGTTCCTCCAAGCCTTGGTCTTGGAGAGGAGGGCCACAGCCTGCCTTTCTGTGGCCCATGTGGTTCTGTTGGACTTGAAGAGATGCTGCAGAAGGCCTTGAAGAGCTAGATCTATATGGTTCATGATCCTTGGTATTGCCACCTCGGAGATGGCTGCAGCTAAGTGCTGGAAAGAGGCAACTCTGAGTGAAGGATCCGGTTGCCTGCTGGTGTCCCCAGAGGAAGTTGATGAGGGTTTCAGTCGTGACTGAGCAGTGAAGGCACAGCCTGATTGCATGGCAGCACGAAGTGAAGCCCAGGGTGGTCTTTCCCTTCCAGCCAGCCACCTCTGGGGCCACACTGGTGTGGCCATAACCTGAGGCAAGCCGAGTACTCATGGTGGGCGTTCCTGGGAAGGTGCAGATGGTGCTGGCTATTAATTTTAGTGAAAATACCGTAAAATGTTACAGGCTCAAAAAGCAACATTTTGGGCTGGGGCTGTGTGAGAAAGGGAGGTCCCTTCCTGGCTGGTCCCTCACCTCCCACTGCAGGGACTTTCTGCTTCTCTTCCGAACTTGAAAGAGCCCCAGCAAACTGCCCATGTCTGCTTCTTGCTAAACCTGAGAAGAAATGAAGCCCTTGTGTCAGGGAACCAGCACAGTGTTCTCCGTGGGCTTCTCAGTTTCACAGCCAGCCCCAGAGCTCTGTTACAGGAGAAAGGCTGTGAGCCTGAGTGAAGATCCTGCGGGCACAGGAGGGACGTCCCCAGGGATGGAGGGGATGAGCAGGTCCAGCACAGGGGCAATAAGACATGGGTGAGGAGCACAGCCAGGCATGCAGGCTCCCAGCGATGGCAAGTGCTACTGAGTGCAGTTTTCCCCTCCTCCTGCCATCATCCCTACCTTGAGTGCCTTCTAATACATAGATTTACAGAGTGTAAGTTCAGGTATAGTCATTATAAACCTCTGGTCTGCTCTCCTTTATGAAATAGGCCATAGCATCATTCTGTGCAAATCCAGCAACAGAAATAATGAAAATAAATATATGTGTGTTCTTGTACCTCTAAATCTCATAACCATTTTTCTGGATAAAACAAATACATTTAGCTCCTTTGGGCCTCCCCAAAAGAATTAGATTCCGTGTGAAGGATGCTTGGGGCCTGATTTGAGAGCTATCACTGCCTCACATTCAAGAAGGGAATAAAGTATGCTGTGGAGACAGTGGAGAGCACAGATGAGATATGGCTGTTCATAAGTGAGAGATTTGTAGCCAGTATTGAGATTCTCCTGAAGGAGGTATGAATGGGAAGATATGTGTGCCAAAGCACCAGAGGAAACAAGCAAAGGTGGGAAGAGTGGCAAAGTCCTGCTTGAACCGTGAGGAACGTGTTCCTCTCTCTGAGCCCAGAAGGCTGGCGCGTTGCAAAGGTCCCCGCACAGATGACTCGTCAGCAGAAGAGTTCTGTCTGGGTCACGGGAGGAGGGAAGCAAGGTTACAGCCCATTGCATGTGCTGTTCCTCTTCCTGCTCTCCCAACAGGAAGGCACCCTGAACACAAAGACAATGCACACTAATCTTCCCTAGGATTTATGGGAGTTGCAGTAAGCAAGAAGCCAAGACAAAAGATCCACCCATCGTGACTCCTAGAGGGTGTAAAAGACTGATCCAAACTCCGTATCACTGTTGATGATATGTAGGAACCTCAGAGACATAGTGGAGACCCAACAGCAGTGCTCCTCTTCTTTAATTTTATATACAGGTGAACCTGGCATGACCTCCTGGACATAAGCCTTGGAGCTTGTGAGTACATAAAGGAGAAAGACTTCAGAGAGAATGGGTTTGAATAACTGAAATCTGTTTCATTTAAAGGAATACCACCATCCCTTCTGGTAAAATGTTATATTAAATTTTGGTTCATTAGTTGACTAAATAAACACACAGACAACCAGGGTCTGCTCTGCCTGACTAGAGGCTGAGGCTTGGGCAGGCCAGCAGCACCAGGGAGAAGAGGAGGGGACGTAATTCCCTGTGGGTGGAGGTTACCAGTTCTTAGCATGGGAACAGCAGAAACCAGCTCTGAGGTTCCCAGAGGAGGAATGGGAGATGGAGCTGGGTGGAGGAGAAATGAGCTTCCCTGGTCCGCGCAGTGAGATAATCGTGCCCGCAGGGAATACGTATGGATGGTCTTACTGAGGGATCCCACTGACCAGTGGGGTGGCACGTTCCCTCCCCACATGCACTGGGTGTCCACAAGTCTGCGAAGCCTGTAATTGCTGAGGAGGGATTCACTGATCTGCACTAACGATGCACCTCACAGGAGGGAGCTCCTGGGCGTGCAGAGGGTGGTGGTGGGGCAGGGCATGATGGAGGCTCTGCTGGGGCATCTGCGGCCTCTGCAAGAAGAGGGCTCCTGTGGAAGTGCCCCGTTGGCAGCGTGAGGGTGTGAGCTGGCAGGGTCTGGTGTGGTGCAGTGGTACATAAGATGCTGTTCTTGATGGAAGACCTTCCTCTGAGGACATGGGGAGCAAGGAAGGTGTGGGACAGACCCAGTAGGATATGAAGCAATGAAGAAGAAGGGAAAGTAGGAGGGACTGAGGAGACTTCATTAGTGTGACATCGTGATGTTGAAAATAAAATTGGTCCAGACAGCAAGGGACTTGAAGAGAAGAAGTTCTTTAATTGCATTCACACCGATGCCAGGGAGCCTGGATAATGCACTCTGCTCACGTATGGACACGAATTCGACCTAGTTGTGCTCCTGAAGTCTGGCTAAGAGCATCACGTAATTGGAGTGTTAAAATCAGCAAATGTTAAAATCAACACCTTTAGGGAAGAACGAGGGCACAAAGAGGGACACTGAATGTCAAGGCAGGCAAGGTCAGCTTTTTGAGTCATATCTACCTGCAAAGCTTACAGATCTGTGCCCTTGCAGAGGAAGTAGAAGATGGAGAATGTATGGTGCCTTCCATAATCCACCAGCTCACCCTGCTGAGCCTGGCAGCCTGCTCTGCAAGCGTCTTTGTGATGTGCATGGAGAAGAGGTTGCCGTGTTGTGAGGAACTTAAGCACGAGACTTGTGCTGTGACTTCTGCTGTATCCTAGTATGACCCCAAGATGGACGTGAGAGACATGGTCACTAAACAGCTGGACATAAGACTTCTGTACAAAATCACGGTTAAAATGAGAGTCTGCCTCGACCAGTGAAGGACACTGCAGTAGAAGCTGGGCCTGTGTATGGCACAGACAGCATCTTACTAGAAAAGAGGGTCCTCTTCTGGCAGCTCGATATCTGGGAGGACATTGATAAACTGGTGATGGTTTAGAGAAGAGCCACAAGGACTGCATGATGTGGCTCACAGTGGGAGACACCAGGAACACAAGCAACTTAACTGCAGACCACTAGTCTTTAATGGGCTGACAACAGAGGGTTCTTCAGTCAGGACCCCACGTGCATCCAGGGACAGACACCTGAAGATGGTTCTTCTTTTCTTCACAAGAAAAGAAAGGTTTTATCTTTAACAACCAAGAGCAATTGGCCATTAAAAGGACCTATTGAGCATAGCGATACATTCTCCATTATGGACATGGGACATGGAAATGGACATTCTCCCATGAACATGGACAAATGTTTGAGTTATCTGGGAGGTTTTTCCCAAGATGTCTAGTTCAAACACAGTTCTGAGACCTGAAGGATAAACAAACTCAGGGATTTCTTCCTCAGTTGCCATTACCTTTCCAAAAGTGACTACTTCTGGTTTGGAGCACTGTGATAAAGGGGACACTTGCACATATTCAGAGTTCCTAATTTCATGCTTATATCTTCCAGGAGACAGATCAGATGTACGGCTTTTTTTTTTTTTTTTTTTTCTTCTTCTTAAAAATAGCACTGGGACTACCACAGACACAGAACAGCATCAGATGGACAAGTCATCCCAGTACCACTCAGGCCTATGGACAGATAGGGCAAATGCCAGATCCTCTATTGGACCAGGAAAGGTAGTGGGGAACTCCCCTGCTCCAGCTAGGTGTTGTGAAGAGGTCTGGGATCCCCCTGTTTGTTGGTCCTAGAGTGGCCTCTCTGCTTTGAATCATAAAATCATAGAATTGTTATCGTTAGAAGGGACCTTTAAGATCATCGAGTCCAACCATTAACCTAACACTGCCAAAGCTCCACTAAAACCATGTTCCTCAGCACCATGTCTACCCATCTCTTAAATATCTCCAGGGATGGCAACTCAACCACTTCCCTGGGCAGCCTGTTCCAATGTTTGATAACACCTTTGGTGAAGAAATTTTTCCTAATATCTAACCTAAGCTTCACCTGGCACAACTTGAGGCCATTTCTTGGGAGAAGAGACTGACACCCCCCTCGCTACACCCTCCTTTCAGGGAGCTGTAGGGAGAGAGATGCCTTTGGGATGCAGCCAGCAGCACGCGAAAAAGCCTGTGAAGGGCTGGGAAATGCATGGATGCAGGCACAGCTCGGCTCGGGGAGCTGCCCTTGCCCAGCCTGTTGGATCTCTCTGAGGAACCTGGCATGGGCCACATACAGGCCACCGCCCCGGATGACTGCTGCTGACCTGTCCACCCTACAGTCAGCACCTCAGTGTCAGTGGGAGGCTCTCAGCCTTTCTCATGTGGTGAATGCTTTCCCACAATAGTTTCCACCCTTCCTGCAGGCTTTTTCTTCCCCTAAAGCCTGAGCTGAGGCCAGGGGAGAGAGCGTCTGGCCCTATGGGAGAACATGACTGGTCGTACTCTGTCACTCGGACATCACCTCTTCCAAGGAACTTCACGTTGCTTCCAAGCTACTGACCTACAGGGAAGGTGTGAACACTGCCAGCAGTAACACTGGGCCCAGGAAACACATCTGCCTCCAGCCTCCTGCTGATGGCCCAGGCTGAGAAGCTGATCTGCACCAGCGCATCAGGACCAGGCTTGAGCCAGGGGCAGGACATGGGCCGCAGGGGTGGCTGTGCACCTGGGAGAGGTTTTCCAAGAAGGTTATGCCTGACTGTGGAAAAGGATGGAAGCACGTTGACCCAAAGCCGAAGAAGAGCAGATTCCCCTGTGCCTGCAGTTGCAATTCAGCCATGGATTGGCACATGCTCACCCTCTCTGCTGGCTCTTATTTTAATCTTAGGCCAATCACGCAAAGCCAGAGGTCACAGGGATTGATTGCGCAGGTGGGACAGGCAGCCAGAACTGAAATGTGTCTACGGAGTAAAGAGAAGGCCAGAGAGCTGGCTTGGAGCCACCTCCTCTGCTGCCCAGCCTGTTCCCAGCCTGCAGCTCTGCAGTGTCTGTCCTCGCTGCTCTCCTCACCCAAAGAACTGAGGAGCCTCTTCCTGGTAGGGTCTGAAGGGGTTTCCAGCTGCATGTCCTGACCATGCTTGTGGGAGGAAGACGTGTCCTCCTGTGGCAGAGAAGACCTAAACAACCTGTCCTTGCCACTGCTCCTTGCTCTCCCTCCCTGGCACTGCTTGTCTGCTCAGGCTAACAGGAGATAAAAAGCAGCATCTCCCTCTGGGGCTGGACACAACCTGATATGGCCACTCAAAATCTCAGTAAAAGATTCCTAAACCAGGTCTGCCACACAACCACTCATGCCAAAAAGCCCCAGAAATCTTGTGTAGCTCCCGCTGAGAAGCCCTTAGCCTTGCCCCTTCACCAGCTCTGGTGACCCACTGTGAGTCACAAAATCACAAAATCTTCATGGTTGGAAGGGAGCTTTGAGATCATTGAGTCCAACCACACAAGAAAAAAATATAACAACAACAAAACACAAAAACCCCAAAAAACCCCAAAACAAAACCAAAAAACCACCCACAGACACAAACCAACAACTTCGGGCCCTGAAGTGCCATGTCTACACGTTTCGTAAATCCCTCCAGGGATGGCAACTCCACCACCTCCCTGGGCAGGCTGTTCCAGTGCCTGACCACCCTCTCAGGAAAGTAATTCTTCCTAAAGAGCCCTCTGGCAAAGCTCCTGGCATGACATGTGGGACAATCTGCATCACCCAACTGGGTGTCACCAAAGCAGAAACACTTGGACCTTCCTGGGGGGCAGGTCCCTGTTCTGTGCTTCTCACCTGAGCCCTGCTCTGATGTGGCCACTGGATGCCTCTGTGCAAGGGATGGACAAGAGGAAGCCACGTCTGTGGCAAACCCCAGGGAGGGCAGACTGCACTGGCACCAGAGGAGAAGATCCAGCCCATGGCGGGGGGGGCTGTGTCCCTGCACACCCCCGGCGTGCGGTGGGGCTGGGAGCTGGCTGTGCTGCGTTTGCCCAGCCTGGCTGCTCTGTGCCGCGCTGCTGTCATCCCCACAGCCCCCCGCCAGCCCTGCTGTGCCGCGGATCGATGTGCTGCAGCTCCTGGGGACACTCCGGGCTGGGGGCCGCAGGTCTGGGCTGGGGGAGAGGACGTGTCACACCGATCACCACCGAGCAGCGGTGTCCTCTCTGCAGTACGGAGGATGCTGTCGCTCCCATAGCAAGAAGAGCTCTGCAGGTGCCTGCCTTTAACAAGATGAGTAATTCCCTTTCAGTCCTTTAATCAGTCACTTCCAATTAGTGTGCCAATTGTTTTTGCCTTAGCAAACAGCTCTTTCAAGAAGGGTTTTTTCTGCATCTGCTGGGTTGGGAAAACACTGTTCCCAGAAGGGGCTGTGTCTTAGTTCTTCGGCAGGAGGTTCCTCCCATGGAGGCTGCAGGACTGGGCTCATGCGCGGAGCGTGGCATAAGTCCTGCTCATCCCAGACCCACACCAGGGATGAGCACCCAGCAGAGGAGCCACTGGCTCTTCTCAGGTTGTTGGGTGGCTGTAAAATAGGTGGTCACCCCAGCCCAGGATGACTGTTTTCCTGACTCCAGTAGCGTTTAGCCACAACGGGCTGCTGCCTTGCTGAAGCTGTGCATCTTCTTGCACATTGAAACTGGAGAAGAACATGTACCCTTCATCAGTGGCTCCCACCCTGGCTTCACAGTTCACCTCCCAGGCTGCCCGGGCTGGACAGTACGACTTCCATGCTGCTTTGAGCAGCCTGCAGAGGCAAGGGAGAACCTCGCAAGCCCATTGAGGGGTGATGTGCCTGCTGCCAGGATGAAGGCATTCCTGGAGGTGCCCCATGCTGGTGGTATCCCGGACGTTGCATTTTCTCAAGGACCCAAAGACTGGCTTTCCCCTCTTGTAGGCAGAGACATTCTCCTTATCCACATCCCTTTCAGCCTTTTTTTTTTTTTTTCTCTTTTGAAAATTCCATAGCTTTGTGCTTCTGGTATCTCACAGCAGCAAGTTCCACAGGTGAATTTTTCTTGTGGAAAAAGGATCCCTCCTTGGTCACTTTCCATGGTGCTTTGTCCTTGTGTTAGGGAGAAAAGTAACCAAAGCAGCAGCTCCTTCCTTTGGTGTGTGCTCTGTTTCCCAGATCTCAGCCCCATGAGTCCCTCTTTATTTCTTCCCATGTGAATTTTTTGAGCCAGGACGAAGCCCTGCTGCTCAGCCACGAGCCTCCCGACACCCTACAGCTGCCCTGGGCGAGATGGGCTGAGGGCAGGACACACAGCGTGGGGCAGCTCCAGCTGATGGCACTCCTGCCTCTGCCACCTACACGCTCTCTGGATGCCTCTGCACGGTGGGAAGTCATTGTCCATCAGCCCCTTGCGATAAAACCAGTGCCTCTCCTAGGAGTCACTGAATTCTCCAGCTGCAGTTCCTGCACACGTCTGTTAAGGTGGCTGTGTCACCTCTGCCCTGGCCTAATATCCTGCAACCTCTGCCCCGAGGGGAGCTATGGAGCTGGGAAACAGGGTGAAACATCAGACACGAGGTCCGGTTCCAAGCAATATCAGTACGTTGGGTGATGGGAATGAATCCTGCACTGCCAAATAAACACTGCGAGAGAGTCATTCGCTTGCCACCTCCCTCTCAGGCTAAGCCAAACACGTCCTGGCAAGTAGGCATTTTGGGGCACACAGAAGTGTAGGATCCAGCCTACAGCAACGGAGGGTATAAACCAGCCTAGGTAAAGCTATGGAAAAATAAAATTGGAGTGGCAGTGAAATATATGTTCCCTGGTGGGGAGAACAGAAGAGTTTGTGGTCAGCGTGGCACCACTGGTTGCCACAGGGTTTATGGTAGGGTAGGGCCAAGTCTCGTCCTGTGAAAAAGGTGTTGAGTTGGGGACATAGTGATGAAGGACATTGTGTCCCAGGCCACGCTCCTTTTCTGTGCCCCCACGTGCCTGGGGTAGGGACATGGATCGGGCAGCTTGGGTACAGGGCAGCAGCCAGCAGAAGAGAAAACTGCTCTGGATGAGGCTCTTTCCCCACAGCTCTGCCCTCACGCTGCACAAGCAGCATGATGTGGCACAAGCAGGCGCTTCTCCAGGCAAACCATGCCATGGGCACCACAGCCCTGTGCGAGGTCTGCCTCACACACAGCCTCTTTGGAGGGGTACGTGGGATGGGTCCTTCCTTTCTCTGCCAAGTGCCACCTCCTCCACAGCAGCTTTGGGATGGGAAGGCCACACCACAGACGGCACAGCTCCCAGAAACCAGCGCAGGGGAGCTCTGTGTACAGAAATTGTTCAATTTCTGGCTAAACTTAGGAAAGGATTGTTTCTTTCACGCTTTCCCACAATTCAGTTTTTGTTTGATTTTCCCAAGGAATTGGCATAAGTGTTTTGGGATCAGCATGACCTTTTTTTTTGGCATCTGTAATAAAATACCTTTTTGGGTTGGTTTGGTTTTTTTTTAAACTGTTCAATCTTTTTTGTTGTAAACTATCTTTCTTTCTTTAAATTATATCAAACCCAGCATTTTCTGATTAAAAACTGAAATGTTTTTGTTTAGCAGGCACCAAAATAGAAGCGGAGGCTCCAAAAATTCCCCCTCTTATTCTCCTGAGGTTTTGAGCCCCCTCCCGACCACATATCTACCAGAAAGATCACAGATCCCCATTGTGTGGTCCCTCCCCCAGAGACACAGGGGTGTCCTCAGCTGAAGGGGCTTGGTCGCTCCGTGGTTCAAGAGCGGGTGTTTCCGCGGTGCTGCGGACACGAGCCGTGCTTGGGCACGGGGAGCTGTAGGTCAGTTCAGTGCAAATACCCAGGGGCTCCTTCCCCACCTCATCTCACAGAATCACATGGGGTTGGAAGGGACCTCTGGAGATCATCCAGTCCAAGCCCCTGCCACAGCAGGGCCACCCAGAGCAGGTCCCACAGGAACGTGTCCAGGTGGGTTTGAATGTCTCCAGAGAAGGAGACTCCACCATCTCCATGGGCAGCCTGTTCCAGGGCTCTGCCACCCTCACAGGAGAGAAGTTCCTCCTCATGTTTAGGTGGAACTTCTTACATTCAAGTTGGTGCCCATTTCTTCTTGTCCTGTCACTGGGCACCACTGAAGAAAGACCGGACCCATCCTCCTGACACCCACCCTTTAAGTATTTATAGGCCTTGATCATATCCACCCTCAGTCTGCTCTTCTCCAGACTAAAAAGACCCAAGTCCCTCACCCTCTCCTCATAAGGGAGATGCTCCAGGCCCCTCATCATCTTTGTGGTCTTCTGCTGTCCCCTCTCCAGCAGTTCCCTGTCCTTCTTGAACTGGGGAGACCGGAACTGGACCCAGTGCTCCAGATGGGGCCTCCCCAGGGCAGAGCAGAGGGGGATGATGACCTCCCTCCACCTGCTGGCCACACTCTTCCTGATGCCCCCCAGGGTGCCATTGGGGTGCATCAGGAAGAGTCACAGTGCATCATCTCCAGGTCACTGAGCTCCTCCCGAGATCACCCCACACCCATATCCAACCTCCTGCGCTTCCAGTCCCCAGCCAGAAGTTTTGATTTAATTTTCATTTGCATAATGAAGACCTGCAAACCCCAGCCTACATTTCCTTCAGGTGGGGCTTTCCCTCTCCCTTCGGAGGACCACTCTCCCTTGTCTCCTTCCCCTCCAGAGCCATGGGAAGCTCCGAAGGGGCCCCAGACTCTTTCCTTTTCCTGGCCCGGGGTGGGATACCCAGGCTGGCCCGGCTTCCCGTGAGTCACCAGCAAATCTCAGCTTCCTTCTGCAGGGCCCTGGAACCAGAGCCCTAATTACTGGGCAAGACTAGCGGAAACAAGCTTATTATTTACAAGGCTAATGAAAATTAATCATGCCTCCCCCTCCCTTTCTTGTGGGAACAGTCATCTTAAAGAAAGCAGATTATAAAAGCATTATGGGCCACCGCTGTGCTGTTTTTTGGCGCTAACCAGGAGATGGTGTGTGGGCTGCGGGCTTTGTTTGCAGGTCACCTGAAACTCAAGGGTTAAGAGTACCTAAAAGGGAAGTGCTGCTTGTTCTCCCTGTCCCCATGCAGGCCTACTCTCCGCTGCTGGATGACGGGGGAGCAGATGGAGCCGCAGCCCCAGCACTAAGCCAGAGAGGCCGTAAAGCCCTTTGGTGCTTTTCCAGGCAGCTGCTGCTTCTCCCTAAGCCTGCACCCATTGCAAGGAGGGAGTGGTGTGGGGCACGGGGCTGTCCCACCCCAGGGACCCCCAGCCCAGCCAGCCCGGGAGACTGGGGCGTTCCCCAGCATGGCCCAGTGGAGCCCAGTTAGCTCCAAGCAGACAGGCGGGTCGCAGGATGCTGGTGGCTCCACGCTCCAGCCTGCTGCGCAATGAGGGAGAGAGTGCGACTGCCCACAAAGCCAGACGGGGCAAAAAGTGTGGAGGAGCAGTTCCTGCTGCACAAGTGTGGAAAACCAGAGCATCCTGCACCAACTGGAGCTCACGGAGTGGGCGCTGCTGGTCTCTTCTGCAGCCGGAGGATGGGCATTGTTAAGTGCAAAACCCTCAAACCATCACTGTCACTCAGGGGAAACTGAGGCATGGGATAGAGAAGGTCAGTCATGGATACAGGGAGAGACCTCCAGTCTTTTGAACTGGAGGCTCAAAAGAAGGTCTTTTTTGCACCCAGTGCCAGGTCCTGTTGTCTCCACTGTGGAAAGAGCTCCCAGGGAAGTAGTGTTGCATTGAGTGCTGAGCTGAACCCAGAGCTGCCCTATCTGGCTCCCATGCGGACCACAGCCCCCCTCTCCCAGGCTGGGAGTGGAAGGTTCACTGGGAGACCACCCCCAGCCAGCTTCAGGGCTGATGGCCTGGATCTGGATCAGGGATGGAGGGTGATGAGGACCAGGCTCCAGAGCCAGGCTGAAGAGATGCTTCCTGCCAGGCCCATCGGGGCAGCCCCAAGCGATGCCGCCTGTGGGAGCCTACCCCATAGCATCTGGAGGCTGGTGCAATAATTAACTGTTGCTTTGGAGAAGACAGGAAATGAGCAGGAGGTCAATTTTCAATTTCCCAGATGTGTATAACCAGTTTTTTTCTAGCAGGCAGCCTGAAAATAAATCTCCATCAGTCTAGTTACCGCTTAATTAACATCACTAGCTACAACATGTATTCCCCAGCCCAGACAAAGCCGGAGCTCATCTGCCGTTCATGTACAATGAGATGGAGCTGGGGCTGGGGCACGGCTGGTGGGAATTCTCTAGCCTGAAATTTCAGTCCTGCTGCCCAACACGCTGGACGTGTCCTGCTCAGGCAGGGAAGCTCTGCCTCAGCCTCCCTTGTACCGCTCTGGGTCAGGGACACTGCTGTGATCTTCCCCAGGGCTGGTGGCTTTTGAGGGGCAGCTGGCACAGACGACTGAAAGAAATTTGGTGAAACAACTGGAGTTTGTTTCCCTTTTGCATTTGGAATAAAGAAGAAAAGATGGCCCTGTGGTGGAACACTTTCCTACGCTACCACTCTGCACAAGAAAATCTCATTCTTTCCACAAGAAAATCATGCTCGGTTTTCCAAAAGCAAGCGTGGCTCTGGTGAGTGAAGAGCGTTGGCCATTCCAGAGAGGTTTCGGTAAAAATGACAATAAGCATCCTGGAACTGTCAGGGAAACTGGCCACCTTCTCCAACAGCCGTTTTAACAAGACACAGCCACTAAATCCCAGCTACCAAAGCCCCACTGCCTGATGAAGATTGGCTGGTGAAGCAGGGCTGCAGCCTGTGGGCGCTGGTGCCTGGGGCCCCCCATTCCCCGATGGAGATGCCATCCCAGCCATCCCGGTTTGGGGGCAACTGCTGCCTGCCCAGCACCACAGAATCTCACAGAATCACATGGGGTTGGAAGGGACCTCTGGAGATCATCCAGTCCAAGCCCCTGCCACAGCAGGGCCACCCAGAGCAGGTCCCACAGGAACGTGTCCAGGTGGGTTTGAATGTCTCCAGAGAAGGAGACTCCACCACCTCCATGGGCAGCCTGTTCCAGGGCTCTGCCACCCTCACAGGAGAGAAGTTCCTCCTCATGTTTAAGTTGGTGTCCCTTCCCTCTTGTCCTGTCCCTGGGCACCACTGAAAAAAGACTGGCCCCGTCCTCTTGACACCCATCCTTTAAGTATTTATAGGCCTTGATCAGATCCACCCTCAGTCTGCTCTTCTCCAGACCCAAGTACCTCATGCTCTCCTTGTAAGGGAGATGCTCCAGGCCCCTCATCATCTTTGTAGCCCTCTGCTGTCCCCTCTCCAACAGTTCCCTGTCCTTCTTGAACTGGGGAGCCCGGAACTGGACCCAGTGCTCCAGATGGGGCCTCCCCAGGGCAGAGCAGAGGGGGATGATGACTTCCCTCCACCTGCTGGCCACACTCTTCCTGATGCCTCTCAGGATGCCATTGGCCTTCTTGGCCACAAGGGCACATTGCTGGCTCATGGGCATCCTGGTGTCCACCAGGACTCCCAGGTCTTACTCCTCAGAGCTGCTCTCCAGCAGGTCACCCCCAACATGTCCTGGTGCAGGGGGTTATTCCTCCCCAGGTGCAGCACCCTACACTTGCCTTTGTTGAAGTTCGTCAGGTTCCTCTCTGCCCAACTCTCACCAGCCCTGCCTGGGCTTGCAGGGCCAGCAGCATGGAGAGGCCAGCCACACTGAGCACCCACTCCGGAGGCTCCGTGCCCCAGTGTGCAGAAGATGAAGTGCTGCTCTTGCTTGGGTTCTGTCCTGGGGGTGGTTTAAGCTCTGGGTGCAGCCAAGGTGGGGGAAGGAGGAGCAAGGGTGGGAGCATGCCCTGGGTGTAGCGGGGCTCAGCTGCGAAGGGAGTATGAGCATCATGCTCTCCTGTTTATGCTCAGGAAATGCCTGTCCCAGTGGTGTCTTCCACTCTTATTCCAGCCCTCCTTGCCACCATATCAGACCCAAAACACCCCCTCAAGAGTGGGAGCCCAGAGAACAGTGTTGTCTGACACTTCGGGCATGTCTTATGTCTCCTCTGGGAAAGGGCCCCACTTGGCAGAAACACCTTGGCCCAGCTCTCCCGATGTGCCAGTCAAGGACTGAGGGGGCATGTCTCCCACTCAGCCCCTTGTTCTTGGTGGGTTTTGTGAGGGAGGTAGGCTGAAAGCAAAAGCAAACTTTTTCAGCTGGAGAGGTGAGGAAAGGAGTCAGGAGACCAGACTGAGCAGTAGAGCGGAGAGTGTGGGATGTGGGAACCCGTCCTGGCTGGTGGCAAAAGCCACAATGACAGAGAGACATCTTGGCTGGGACATTCACCATGGGGCAAGAATGGCCTGTTCCCTGATGGGTTTGGGGAGAATTAGAGCTACGTGAGGCCTCGTGCTTCCGCCAGTAAGACATGGACCCTTGCCTGCCTGAGAAACGTCAAATGCCCTTCTGGCCTGAGAATCCAGGCAGGGTTCACCTCTCCTCGTGCATCCAAAGGGTAGATGGTCAGTAGCAAATGTGCTGGCAGCCAGTGAGCTGGGCTCCAACTCAGGGGTCAGTGCTGCAATCCCCCTTCCCGCCCAAGCCATAGAGATCCCACGAACAGTCCATACCCATGGAGCTGGCCTAAGCCAGCAGCAACCTCCCAGGGCTGCATGGCCAGACCCCACCGGAGCTGAACCGTGCCACTTTCTTCATAGAATCATAGAATTTTCTGGGTTGGAAGGGACCTTTAAGATCATCGAGTCCCACCATCAACCTAACTCTGATAAAAACCATCATTAAACCATGCCTCTGAGCACTATGTCAACCCGTCTTTTGAATACCTCCAGGGATGGTGCCTCAACCCCTTCCTTGGGCAGCCCATTCCAAGGCTTAAGAACCCTTTTGGTGAAGAAATTTTTCCTAGTATCCAATCTGAACCTCCCCTGGAGCAACTTGAGGCCATTTCCTCTTGTCCCATCGCCTGTTCCTTGGGAGAAGAGACCGACCCCCCCTGGCTACACTCTCCTTTCAGGGAGTTGAAGAGAGTGAGGTCTCCCCTCAGCCTCCTTTTCTCCAGGCTGAACACCCCCAGCTCCCTCAGCCTCTCCTCACAAGACTTGTGCTCCAGACCCCTCACCAGCTCCGTTGCCCTTCTCTGGACATGCTCCATCCCTTCAATGTCTCTTTTTTGTTCCTCTCTGCTGTTTTATTTATTTTTCACCGGTGATTTCTGCTCACACCCTACCTCCTCACCTGGGTTTACAACAGGAGGTACCACTATCCCCACCAGGTGACCTAGCGAAAGAAGAGCACGTCGGCTGTTAGCATCAGCCCACATGGAAAAAGGAAGGAGACAAGATGAAAGAATCCATTTCTACTCCTATCATCATCCCGCTTGGCACTTATCTTCAAAGCACTGTACAAACATTAACTAATTAATCCTCCCAACACTCCTGGGAGGAAGAGACATATTAACATGACTCTTATTTTAGACGCCTGATAAACACAAAGGATAGATGGGCCAGGAGATACCAGACAGGCAAAATGGGCAGGTCACGCCAGTTACTCCGTTCTTCCTGTTGAATATGGCAGGGTTTGTGAGTCAGGGGATGTGTCCCAGGCAATTAGTGTGTACTCACACGTTGGAGGGGGGACAGAAGCGGAGGAGGTGGAGTGGAGGTTGCAGAAATACAGGAGGGAGAGTAAAACTAGAGCAGAATGAGAGGAAGAAGATGAGCCCCGTCGTCTGCACAGATGGACTGACAGACTGACGTAAAGGCAAGTGCTGCAGGGTGGGGAGCTCAGCAGCTCTCCTGAAAGAAGAGGCAGGTGAGAAGGGGACCTGCAGGACCACATGAGAGCAATGTCCCTTAGAGCTGAGGGACATGGTTAAGCCAAGGCTGATGCTTTGTCACCAAAAGACCCTCCCTCCTCTCAGCCTGCAGTGCCTGACCCTCAGAGTTATCTGTCTCCAGTGGCTTCCCCCCTCCCCTGGAAAAATGCCCTACCAAAGCCAAGAGATGCGGGTGTTTGGTGGAGCACACCGGGACGGCACCCACCGCAGCAGGCGCAGGGGCTCTTCTGGCTGGGAACCCAGGGAGCTCACCCCAGGGGTGCCTGGCGTCCCAGCAGCAATTCCTGCAGCAGGAGAGGTCAAGGGGGCATCCAGAAACCAGGAAAAATTAATTTCAGCTGAGCACAACTAAAATTAACATTTTTTTAAGCCACCTGGAAAGTCAAAACAATTTTGTTTGAGCTCAAGCAAGAGCTTTCAATTCCAGCTTGACAGAATTTTATAAATATCATAAAAATAGACTAAAATTGAAGGAAACTCTGACACTGCTGCTGAGGCATCCTGGAGGAAAGCGTTGAGAGAAAGCATTTTAACTTTAAAAAAAAAAGGGATTTTGACCTGCTCAGTCTGGCAGATGAGTTCCCCAGAAGACCTAAAAATCAAAAGGTGGAGTTTTTTTCCCCACTTAAAGATAAGATTTTAGCTGCAAAACTCCACTTCTCGCAGCTCTCCCACCTGGTGTAACAGTCACATGGTGATGGCGAGGGCTGCCCGAGACCCAGTGCCCTCCACCCCCACCCCCCTGCAGAGGTGGGACCCCTGGGGTTGGCGGTGCCCGGGGGCAGCCCGAGGCGACGGGATGGTGGCAGGGCTAGAGGAGCTCAGGAGCTGGCTGCCCACCGGTGGTGCCCAAGCCGAGAAGGGGAGCCCAGTGCCATGCTCGGGTGCCCATGTGTGTGGCTGGCAGGGGACAGGCAGCCAGCTCTGGCCAATGCAGCCTGGCAGAGCGGGTCAGCGAAGGCTGCAGGAGCCTCACTGCCTTCTTGACAGGACAAGAGGCAATGGGCACAAGGTGGAACACAGGAAATCCCATCTCAACATGAGGAAAATCTTCTTTCCTTTGAGGGTGGCAGAGCCCTGGAACTGGCTGCCCAGAGAAAGTGTGGGGAGTCTCCTTCTCTGGGCATATTCAAACCCACGTGGACACATTCCTGTGCAACCTGCTCTGGGTGACTCTGCTCTGGCAAGGGGTGGGACTACATGATCTCCAGAAGTCCCTTCCAACCCCTACAGTTCTGTGATTCTGTAGTTCTTGCAAGCTGCTGGCTGGTCCAGTGGGTACCAGGGCTGGCAAACCCCAGGCGACCTGCTGCTCCGCAGTCCTTGTGGGCAGAGTGGCTGGTGTTAGGTCTTTGGGCTCAGACGAAGAGGTGCAGCATTGTCCCTGAAGCCAGCAGCAAGGGTTGGGACAGGAGACAGTCACCAGTGGGTGACAGGACAAGGGAGCATGGGCCAGGCCTCTTCAACATCTGTGGCAGACTGGCGTTTGGTACATCTTGGAGAACCTGCCAAGTCCTTAAGCCCTCTTGCAGAATCACAGAATCACACGAGGTTGGAAGGGACCTCTGGAGATCATCTAGTCCAACCCCCCTGCCAAAGCAGGTCCACCCAGAGCAGGTTGCACAGGAACGTGTCCAGGAGGGGTTTGAATATCTTCAGAGAAGGAGACTCCACCACCCCCCTGGGTGATGAATGCAGAGGAGAACCTCCTGGTCCTCCTAGTCCCTTCTGTCATGTGTGGCTTCAAGAATGAACCCACCCATGCCAACAGCACTGCCTCTTCTGCTGCCATTTTGTATCAAACATCCCAATTACAGCACAGTAGTTCTAATTGCAATTATCCCTCCTTATTGCTGGAGCATGATCATCCTGGCACTATGAATTCATGAAGCAATAACACAACGTGGCCTCCATGCCCAAGGTCTGAAGACCTGGTGGGATCAGGGTGACCATTTGTGCTCCCACAGCTGGTCCCATGGGACCTGGGCTGGAAGATGGCACCCATCTGCACCTGCAATAAGTCCACAGCCTGGGCTGGGCCAGAATGTTATATGGAGAAGCCATCATACCCCTAGCTATGACCTCCTAACCCCTGCCCTCTGGCACCCTCTGCAGTGCTCCTGAGCTGTGTGGACCAAATGTCTTGTCTGTATGCTGCTTCTTGTCATTTCTGACCATGACACCCTTTATCCTGCCTGGAACAGAATAAATAGATCAAGCATCTTAATTCCCCCTCTGGAAGGCAACTTCTGTCTGCAGTCTCTTAGTGTCCCATCTGAAACAGGGAGCCCAGAAAAAAATTCAGCTGCTTCAGCAGTGATTTTGTGAGACCTGGTGTGGGCAGGGAGCCATCTCCCCACTCCTGTTAACACGTTGCAGGGGAGAGATGTAAGGAGCTCCCAGGAATAACAGCCCTGCTCTCCCTACAGCACCTCCCCACCGTCCTGATTTGTGCTTTAGTCTGAACTTCCAGCTTGAACATCTCCAAACATTGCACCATTTCTTGTGTCCTTTAGCTGAACTCGCTTTCTTTACTCTAGTGTTTACCCAGCAATGCATCAATAGCCGGCTGCCGCATCCCCTTCCTTTCAACAGGGTCTGCAGGTTGACTCAGCTCCCTTAGGATTGGCCTCGCTGGGATTTTGCATTTAAGGCTTCCACAGCCTTCATCTCTAAATCCTTTTTGAGATCAGGATCCTACTCCCTGGTCCTGCAAAACGTGACCTGCGCTCAGTGCTCCTTGCAGCCGGCTGTGAGACAGGATGTTGGCTGCAGTGAAGCCCCCGTGCCAAGTGATGCAGATCCATCTGCAGAACTGCGCTGTGTTTGCCACTGGGGCTGGTGGGGGACCGGGCCACCTGCTGACAGCTGGTGTTGGTCCCTGTTTTCTGCCTCTGGGCTCCTGGACTTCTCCAACCGAACTATTTCAGGGGATCCCCAGGGGTCTGGGATCTCCAAAGTCAAGCCAACGTCCTGCTGTTTTCTCGAGAGTTAAGTTCAATTGGACCAGCCCAATCGCATCATGGAGAGCCTTGCCTGCTGTGCCTGAAATTATAGCTGCTAAATTTTTAAACATAGCAGTGTATGAAGGCCAAAACAGAGATCAGAGGCTCTTCCCACTCGTCTGCCCACAGGTCTGGAAAGACACAGTCCATCTGCATAACATCTTACAGTCTCTTCATGGCGTTTTTTCTGGAGATGGCTATGTCTAGTTCTGGGATGCTCAGCCCTCAGTAAGGCTGGAGAAAACCTGCCGCAGAGCAGGCTGTGCTTTTTGGGGTAGACCCGGACCCATCTCACACAGACACAAATGCACTTGGTAGAACGATATAGTTTTTTCTGGTCCCTCTGCATATGGAGACACATTCCAGTATAATAAGTTCCCGTTTCTCCAAGGGGCCCCGCACCAATCAAGCACTAATTGAAGGTTCCAGGTCAGCTGCCACTAGCCCAGAGATACCTCGCTATTTCTTCTGCTGTCCTTCCTACAACAGCCCCACATCCGATTGCCTCCAGCTCTCCTTGCCCAGGAGAATGCCATGGAGAGGACACCCACGGGCCTGGGACCTCAGCACCCCATCTTGCCTTTGCCTGAGGCAGTGGCAGAGATTAGCTCCTTCCACTCGGACTCAGAGAGGGCAGAGGGTGAGAAAGGGGAGGGAAGCCCCTGAACTTACCGGGTGGGCTGCATTCCGCAAGCTGAGCTGGCTGCTCTCCCTGCTCCAGGCAGAGCTGACCCAAAGTTCCAGAACCCAAGTGAGTCACAAGGTCTCTATTCACCTGGGATGGGCAGGGAGCTTGAAGAAAGCTGAGGTGTCCTGGAAGTCACTTTTGGGGTAGGAAACCTCCAGATTGAGAGTGGGACCAAACGTGTTGTTTGGGACTGACACCAGAACCCCTGATGAGAAACCCCTCGTGGACAGTGTACCCGGGCTCAGGTTTTGGCTCTGAGAGCTTGCTGTGTCTGACAGATGTCCCAGCATCTGCAGGGCCCAAGGAAAGGCAAGTCCTATTGTCCTCAGACACTGGAACAAAACATCAGCAGCCAGAGCAGGGGTCCTCCTGGTAGAAACGGTGGCCACAAGAGCCAACACAACAGCCCCAGGGCAGCACTGAGTGATGGACTTACCGCCCTTGTATACCTTCCATCCTCCATCAGCCCACCTTGCCTCCAAGGGGTTTTCTTGTAAGGAGGTAGAGGCACAGGGGTGGGAGACAGCGGGGGTGAGCTGGCTCAGCCCTGCTCCCCCCACATCTGTGCCCAGAGCCGCCTCCAGCCTGTGGGGACCTGCTACATCCTAACTCCTGCCCGGCTCCTGCGGGTGGATGGCCCCCAGCCATGCTTTCTCCTGTCTCCTCCGGCACCTGCACTCTCTGGCCCTGATTCTCCGAGTGCCTGATTTGCACACTCTATTCATGTGAGTGCCATTTGCTGTTACAGAAAAAAAAAAAGAAAGAAAAAAAAGCAGTATTTCTGGCCATGATGACTACTGCAGGGGCCTGCGCGCTGTCTGCCTCGGAGGCACATTGGCAGCCTGGGTCGGTGCGAGCTGCAGCTCTCGCTCCAGCTCCCTGCACAGATTTATCCGGCTGGGGCAGGAGATGGGGCAGTGGAGCCCCGTGGGGAGCACTCCTGCACCCCACAGTGCTGTCAGGGATGGAGAAAGAGCAGCAGTGGCAGCAAGGGTGGGAACCCCAGACCTAATGAAGAGGCACCTTCTACACTTACTCTGGGGGGACACTACAGGGCAATAGTATCCCCAAGGGCAAGGAGCAGCAAGGGTCCCGGTCCCATGTGCGAGCCTTGTGCCCTGCAGAGGGGCACAAAGTTCCCCATGGGTTACCTGGCCACGTCCCAACCATCCCCATGTCACACCCCCTGCCTCAGCCTTAGCCAGACGTTGGTGCCCAGCCCCCTGCTCCCGGCTTAAGAGATGCACCCACCCATGGGCATGGTGCGGAGGGGTTTGGAGAGGTGGGGGCGACACCAAAAGGCTCAACACCACTACGGCAGCAGCGTGCACCGGTCTGCATCAACAGGTACAGGCAAAGGGGGGGCAACCAGGAGCGCAAAGGAAAGCAGCTTAAAATAGGCCGGCAGTAAAAAAAGGAACAGCAAGGGCTGAGGCAAGTCCTGGAGATGTTCACTCTCTGACTCACATGCAACTGAGAAAACAAGGTGGGCCAAGGAGGACCAGCCCTGAAGGGACATGCCTTGGTGGGCACCAGGCAGGGAGCTCCCATGCACTGGGGCACGGGTTTGACTGGCTGCTGGGAGGGCTGGTCCCTGGGCTTTGCTTGCCGAGGGCCAGCTGGAGAAGACCTCACCGGGACAGACGCTGAGGCCACCGGTCAGTACGATGGGTGGTTTGGCCTTGACAAAGCTGAGGGAAGGATGTTCTCAGAGGAATCTCCACAAGTGCCTGCTCCACTGGGCAGACTGGTCAGGCCATGGGCATGCCTGGGGGACACCAGTGGCGTCCCCAGTACCCGCCCTCCCCTGACTGAGTGACGGCCGGGCACCAGCACCCCCGCACATGCCAGTCCCCACTCCCAACCAGCCAACACGCCTGTGGGGTGAGCTGCCACCCACCCCAGGGTGGCACATGCCACCACACTGCCCCAGTGCCCTGGGGCCAGCCAGAGGACGCCGGCAGGACCCATCCAGCACCCGGCAACAGACACCGCCCGGCCAGAGCCACACGTACCTGGGGGGTCCACCAAGGCCTCCCACTCGCCATCCTCACCGGCTGCAGCCCTCCCGCTCCCCTCGGCGGCTCGGCGGTTGCTACGGAAGGACCGTTGCCAGGAGATGAGGCACTGGATCCGCTGGATCCCTGCGGCGGGCATCCCGCCCAGCCCCGCCGGCCGGGCTGGTGGCAGCGGGGACAGGGCTGGCAGCCACCCCCGTGCTGGCTCCCGGGCATCAGGCGAGCGCGGCAGCACCGGCCAGGATGGCAGGAGCTGGCAGCAGCGAGTGCCGCCCCGTGCGGAGCCTGCGAACACGCGTCGGCAACACCCAGAGGGGGGGAGAGATGATGGAGATGGGAGCGACCTGCCACAGGGCAGGCGCGATGGCCGGGACTTGTCACCTCCCCTCTTCACCCCCCCCCCCTCGCCCCAAAAAGCATTATCCCTCAGAGGGCAGGAAAACACTCTGGTGATGGTCCGATGGTCGCACACGCAGCTGCCAACAGCAAAGCAGGTCTCGCCGCAGCCTTGCAAGGGTGTGTTTCGCAAAGGCAGGTGTCTACCGTCCTGCCAGACCTCTGCCCAGGATGGGTGATGCGGAGCTGCTGGGCAGCCCCTCGCCTTCCTCTGCCCTGGTGCCACTCCGGGCTGTGCTGCTGCTCCCTGGGAGACAGGGCATCCTGCTGCTCTGCCCTTGCTGGACAGCCCCGGGAAAGCCCCAAAAACAAGTAATGGGAGGAGTCCAGGGAGAGAGAAGAAAGCCTGGTCCTGCCTGATCCCCCAGGGAGCTGGTTTGGGACCCAGATTGCCAGAAAGTGCTGGTTTTTTCCCCGTGAGGTTAGATCTTAACTCTCCGGTCTGGTGCAGCAGAGGAATGCCCCAGCAGGTACTAAGAAGGGAAAGAGAAGGATAAAATGAGGAGGGGTGTCAGGACAGCCCTTCCCACAGACAATTAGGTGCCAGCTGATAAACCCTGTGCCCTACCCTTCCGGCAGCATGAGCAGTTCTTCACCAAAGCAGAGTGATGAAATCTGAAATTCTGACTCTTTCCAAAGAAAAATCCAAGCAGAAAGGACATCTAATGCTGACGGCAAGCAAACAGGCTCTGGGCACCCGAGGCTCTTTCGAGGGAGGTTTGGGCTTTCCTTTCTCTCTCATGGGTCACCGTTCAGCAGCCTGATCCCATTCTTGCCGTTTCCTAATACACAGCACACACCTCTCCAGCGGTGAGCGGGGGATGCTGCAGCCACTGTCCCCAGCCAGACCCACGGGCCCATTGCACCCTTTCTGTGTCCCCTGGTGCAAGGCACGGCTCCAGGAGGGGGGGCTGCAGCAGGAGCAGCCCTGGAGTTCCCCTCTGTCACACCAGCTGGGTCCCATCTGGAAGGGGACACAAGAAAATGAGAGCCTTTCCCCGGGTGGCCTGTGAGTCAGATGTCTCCATCAAGGACTTTGGGTGATCCCTCGTTGACTCTGCTCAGCGCAGCACCCGGCTCCGGGTGCCTGTCTGGCAGCAATGCCTCATGCAAACAGCTAAGAACAACCATCCCCTCCTCCCAGAGGGGAAACTGAGGCCCAGCAGCACCTCCAGACGTGCTTCTCAGGGCTGCAACTGGGTGTCCAACGTCCCAGCTCTCCCACTGCCCCTGTCCAGTTGAGTAATTCAACTGTCAAAACCCAGGAAGCCAGAAAACTCTGCTTCAGTCTGTTGTATGGCAAGAAACAGGCAAAAACCAAATTTACCAGGATGCTGATCCTAACATCCAGTTGTGGGGTCCACCAGCACAGGGCTCCTGAGCCCCCCTGTTAGCTCCCCAGCAGCCCCTGGAGAGCTGTGCATGTCCGCGGCTCATGGTGGAGCAGGGAGGGGACCCAGTTTGGGAGGCTGAGGAAAGCCCAGGGCTCTGCGACAGAAAAGGGTCTGAGTGTTACCTACACCAGGAGAGCAGCCTGGAGAGGGGGTACCACCGCAGACCTCTGCGGACCCCTTCGTGCTTTGGGAGCAGCACAGCCTGGGACAAGCACCCGTCCCCAGCCGTGGCATGGCAGCCCCACACTCTCAAGCGGTGGGATGCCCGGGTGGCCCCAGCCCGCTGGCAGCCAGCCTGGCATGCTGTCCCTTGGAAATCGGGGTACGGCCACCCGCCAGGTACAGCTGGAGCAGCTCCCACGGGAAAGGACATAGGGTGTATCATCAGCAAGTTTGCAGATGATACCAAGTTAAGCAGGAGTGTTGATTCCCAGGAGGATAGGGAAGCCCTACAGAGGGACCTAGATAGATTGGATCACTGGGCCAAGATCAACGGCATGAGTTTCAACAAGGCCAAGTGCCAGGTTCTGCACTTGGGCCACACCAGCCCCCTGCAGCGCTACAGCCTGGGGGAAGTGTGGCTGGAGCTGCCTGGAGGAAAGAGACCTGGGGCTTCTAATTGACAAGCGGCTGAACATGAGCCGGCAGTGTGCCCAGGTGGCCAAGAAAGCCAACGGCATCCTGGCTTGTATTAGAAATAGTGTGAGCAGCAGAAGTAGGGAGGTGATTATGCCCCTCCCTACTGGGGAGGCCACACCTCGAGTATTGTGTCCAGTTCTGGGCACCTCAATCCAAGAGAGATCTGGAGGTGCTGGAGCGAGTGCAGAGGAGGGCAACGAAACTAGTGAAGGGCCTGGAAGACAAATCATATGAAGAGCGGCTGAAGGAGCTGGGACTGTTTAGTATGAGGAAGAGGAGGCTGAGGGGAGACCTCATCACTCTCTAC
>QJSC01017075.1:253875-327716 GCA_003697955.1 Calidris pygmaea | reverse complement strand
GCAGGGTAGGTTTAGACTGAACATTAGGAAGGAATTTTTCACTGAAAGAGTGGTCGGGCATTGGAATAGGCTGCCCAGGGAGGGGGTTGAGTCACCGTCCCTGGATGTGTTGAAGGGACGTTTAGATGCGGTACTGAGGGATATGGTGTAGGGGAGAACTTTGTAGAGTAGGGTAGATGGTTGGACTCGATGATCCCAAGGGTCTCTTCCAACCTCTATGATTCTATGATTCTATTCTATGATTCTATGAAAGCCGTCACTCCGGGATGCAGGTGTCACACATGCCTTGAAAAGGACCACATCTGGCACGGTTGCCCTTCAGCTTTAAAAATCTCATTCTGGGTCACTAATTTCCTTGTTTCTGAGACATAAAACCAGACAGGACAGGCGGGCAGCTGCGCTGGGCCTGCGTGCCCTGCAGACATCTTTGAGCAGGGCCAGGGCAGCTCCCACCAGCTGACTCCCTGCATGAGCATCACGTCTCCCAGTACCGGCTCCCCAGGGGTTAACGTCCTGCAAGAGCCCACAAGGCCAAGTAGGTGGGAGCCGCAGCAGCCTCGAAGTCATTCACAAGGACTTTCCTGCCCCACTGGGTGAAGGAGATGTGAGATGCAGGAGGGACAGTGGCTGTCCCACCACGCACACAGCTCCTTGCGGGGCAGCCCCTCTCCGAACCCTGCAGCACCGGTGACTGCAGCCCTTGGAACAGCTAGAGCAAGGAGACTGTCGCTGTAAATCGTGAGGAATACGCAAAACCCCTCACACCCAGCCTGTCCCAGGAGTCCAGTGAGATGCTCCCTCTGGGCTCTTGGGCATAGTCTCGGCAGAGCTGGGCTGTGTCCCAGCTCCATCCTCTGGGGGCGGTGGCAGAGGGGGTCCCAGGCAGCGCTGATACCCAGGGCTTCGCCACATCTGGCTTGAAGCATCCTGCACCCATCCCTACCTCCCAGGGCATCAAGGCCTTGGGAGCTCGTTTTGGAACCATCTCTTCCACTCAGGCAAATCTGCCCCCGGTGCCTGGGGGCTCAGACTTCACCCAGCTACACAGCGTTCCTGACATCCCATCCCGTGAACGCAGGACACCGCTCCTCAGCACGACTGCACGCCTACAGACCTGGCAATGATCTTTCTGAGCCAGGAGGTCAGCCAGGTATTAAGTGAGGCCCTCAGCCAAACCACAGAATAGTTTAAAAGCATAGAGTATGTAATAGTAACGGAAAGCCACAGAGACAAACACTCACTCCATCCCAAAGAAACATGGAGAACAAGGCAGGAGGATTATTGGAAGCAGTCCTGGGCTCACTATGAACAGGGCAGGGACAGCACACATTCGCTGAGACAAACCTGAGACACAAACTCCTTGCAGGAGAAGGAGATTAAAAACCACCACAGCTCTTTTAACCAAAATTGATAGTAGATGTGTCTCCAATCCCCCCCAACGCTGCTCACAGGACCAGGATCCCCAGCTACCATTCACGCTGCTGCACACCCGCTCTCATCAGCGACTCCTCAGCTCCTCGCTAAAGCACCTTGTGCCTTCCCTTCAGAAAAAAATAAAAGAAAAAAAAACCCAAACCAGCAGCACATACCGTTTTTTGCTTGCAAATTCTGGTTTGCCAAGCCAAGCCTGCTGCTGCTGCTGGGGTGGTGGGTAATTGGTAACGACCCTGCAGCTGGAGAGCCTTGAGGCCACTCCAGCCTGGCCCTGGGGAGGGGTGAAGCAGGCAGGAGGCCGTTTTCCCACACAGCAATTCTCACCTGAGCTTCCCGGAGCCCCTGGGGGTCTCTGTGATGGCAGAGCTTCCCCCCTGCACTCCTGGGGAAGCCAAGGAGCCTCTTGGCCAGCCCAGGTGGCATGGGCTGCAGTGCCACTTTGCACTTCTGCAGGACATCTCCAAAGCTTTGCCCCCCGGCTCGGAGTTCAGCGGCCAATTTATTCGTTCACAGACAAACACAGCACCTGGGCGGCTCGTGCGAACTTCACCGCTCACAGTATTCGCCACGGGCTTCACGCGCCGCAGGAGCCGTGGGATTGCGTGAAACCCAGCTTGCCTTCCTGTATTCCGAGAGCAAAGCTCTGGCCGTCTGATTGCAGCGGTACGACGGCATGCCAAATAGCTTGGAAAATCAGAAAGAAGCAAATAAATCTCAGCATGTGGTGTTTTCAAAATCTTCAGTCTCCGGCTTTCTAGCAAGCCAAACGTGACATCTGAGCATCCAACATTGATTGTCCTGGTCTCCCGTGTCTGGAAACACGAGGTGTTTCTAAAACCCCTTCAGTGCCTCTCTGCAGACCTCCTCCCGACATCCTGCAGAGCACAGGGAACCCGGGGCCATGGGCTGGTCTGCGAGGGCGGAGGAAGGCAGGACTAACAAGGGGGCCTGCGTGCCCCATCCTGGAGGGACACAGGCTCCCAGGTGTGCTGGGGGGGCTCAGGGCCCCCCACTCTTTCCAGGTGTGCCTCTCACCACTGAGGATGGAGGGAGCCACAGGTAAGTTAGATGGGCCAGCCCTGACCCAAGTGTCCTCAGGGATGAGGAGAGCAGCCTGGAGAGGGGATATCACAGCAGACCTCTGTGGACCCCTTCGTGCTTTGGGAACACCACACTCTGGGATGAGCACCAGTCCCAGCCCCAGCATGGCAGCCCCACATGGTAGGGGTGCACAACCCTACTGGTGGTGCTCATAGAATGGTTTGGGTTGGGAAGAACCTTAAAGATCATCTAGTTCCATCTCCTTGCTCTGGGCAGAGACACCTCCCACCAGACCAGGTTGCTCTAAACCCCATCCAACCTGGCCTTGAACACCTCCAGGGATGGGGCAGCCTCAACTTCTTCTGCTTGGGAGCACAAACTTTCACCCCAGCCAGCTGTGAGCATGTGTGGCACTTGTCATGGGCACCCTCTGCCAGCTCACCCCCCATCCTGTGCACCCCAGGCACTCCTGCCCATGCAGATGACCGTGCCCACATTCCCTGTGGCCTCTCCCAAAGCCCAGTGGCTCCCAGGAGCGGTGCTGGTCAGGTGCTCTGCTGGGCTATCTCCGTTGCAGGATTGACTTTCCCCTCCCAAGCACACACATGTGTGCACACACGTGCCAACGCTCATACACACACACACGTGCAGGTGCAGGGCAAGTGCTGTCACAGCTCCCCAGGCTGTGACACAGCAAGGCAGAGCCACCAAAAGTACCCAAGAGAAGGAGGAGCAAAGAAGAGGGAGGCAAATCTGTTGAGAAGAACTCAGCAGTGCTCAGGTGACAAACAGGATTTCAAAGCCCCTGAAGGAAGAGATCCCTGGGATCTTCTAACTCCATCTCTGTCTCCAGAGCTCTCCTTGCAGATGCCAATGGGCTCCGGAGGCTGGTGTGTGGTGATGTGGGCTGCTTTCATGAGCCCCACTCATGTCAGTAGGTTGACTACTTTCCTAAGCTCAATATCCACCCTGTGCCAGCATCACCGGTGTCCTGTGTCCCAGACCATCCCCAGTGTCCTGTGTGCTGGTCCATCACCATGTCCTGCATGCTGGTCCATCCCCACGTCCTGTGTGATGGTCAATAACCACGTCCTGTGTGATGGTCCATCACTGGAGCCCTGTGTGCCAATCCACCCCCGTGTCCTGTGTGCCAGTCCGTGTGGCCTTTGCAGACCCTGCCCAGAGGAGGGGACAGCCTCTCCCCACCATAGCAGAGCAGGAGGGGACACAGTGCCGGGGCACGGTCCCCAGGGGCTGCTGGCATCCCACCAGCCCAGTGCAGTGAGGAGGAGCTGGGGCCACACCAGACTGGGACGGCTCATCCATAGCTGCCGAGACCTCTCCTTTTGTGCCACCCTGTATTTTTGATGAGGTGGACGCTGAAAGGTCGAGCCTTCTTCCAGGGATGCTTCTGCGCTTGGGCACTGCAGATACTCGTTTCCGAATCCCTGTTAAGTCACTTAAACCTTTTGGTGCCTCCATTCCCCATCGGTAAAGCGAGGCTTACGCTATTTCCTCTGTCTGTCTTACCGGGAGAGCTCATAAGCCATTTGGGACTGGAAAAGTCTCAGAATATGAATTTGTGTCTGGCTTGCAAAGTGGGGCCCTGGGCTCGTTAGGAACTAATGTGATCACTTGTGCTGTGTCTAGCGAGGAGCAACACGCTGCTGCGGGTACTCGTCCCTGTGCTCAGCGATGGGGGTTTAGCAGTGAGGACACAACACACACTCCCAAGGCTGCCGTGGCGTTCCAAATCACACTCCCATGTAACGAGCGTGGTGGCCTCAGCTCAGGCATTCACAGACACCAATTTATCTTGTGTTGTTATTTGATGACAGACTCTTTGCTGAGGGGTCAGGACGGGTCACAATTACCCTTCAAAGACAGGGCTGCTTGTGTGTTCACACATATTTACGCTGTACAGAAGCACAACACCTCAAATGAGAGTTATGCTCACCTAAAGCGGTGATGAACACCCTTCTTTCGCGCTTTCCCTGCTGTGTCCCTGTGCCTGCCCTTCACGGATGGCTGTGTAAGGACGATGCAAAGAAACAGAGCATGAGCAGAGGAAATGGGGCGCTGCCAGCCTCAGCTCACCCTCAGGCCACCTAAACCATCACGGCTGGGCATTCACACCTCTGCAGCTGTGGGAACCCCTCCAGGGATTCAGCAGCAGAAACCCTCGGGAAAGGTGCGCACGCGAACGGGGCTGGCACAAAGCCCCCAGCGCTGCCGGGGGGGCTCCCGGGGGAAATCTGGGGATTGAACCAGGGAACTTGGGACTGCACGATACTGGTTACAGGATGATTCGGAGAAGGGTCAAAGGTTGGGAAAAGGAGGGATCCAGGTCGAAGAGAGAGGAACAAGCATGCAGTCTGTCCTGCCTTCTTCTTTTCCCATGTGGTGCATCCGCTGTGTGTGCGTGTGATCCCCATCCGCTGGTGAGCTCCAGGCCAGAGGAGCCAGGGAGTGCAATCGCAGTGGTGGAGTCAGATCCCGGAGAGACTGAGGGTCTGGGACGTGATACCAAGGCAGCTCATGGAGGGTGTTTTCCGAGCTGTGAGCCACAGGAGCAGGATGGGGCTGTTCATGATACCTACATCCCCCCACCCCGGGCACTGCTCCCCTGCCCGTGCTCGGCTGTGCCCGGGACCTGGCTCATCCTCGCTGAGGTCCTCCCACCGAGGTCCCTCAGTGGGACCTGCAACAGTGGTCGGAAGCGGTTCCTTATCTCGACCAGATCCCTGGGACCTTCCATCCACAGGACTGAACCACCCTGAAACAGTCCTGGCCAAGGACATGCTTAGAAATAACATCTGGGACAGGACAGGCTGAGACTCCCATTAATTGCCTGGTTGCTCTGTGGTTTGTTCACGTGCTGCACCCGAGTAGGTACAGCTCAAGAGCGTCATTGTCAAAGTTGCGGCTGGGATGAAGGTCTGGCATGACAGCCCTGAAGGCATGCCAGGAAACCTGCTTTTTGGCACCTGAAGCTATGCGTTAATAGTAAGATGATAATATATTGAGCCCTACCTAGTCCTGCCTTTGAAACTATTTATCATCAGGGCATCTTGTGCTGCTGGCTGGTGAGAGCAGTGCCGTGCCAGGCAGGATGAACTGACAGCGTCAGAAACACCTCCAGAGACACCACAATGTCAGGATGCCGTGGACCACCAGCCTGAAGCTGCTTCCGACATCTCCCACTTGCCCCCCTGCGGGACTGCTGTCCCTGGGGGAGCCAACGTGGCCATCCCACCTCATGCCAGTATCCAGGACTTTTCTTTCTCAGCTCTTCCATGGGGCAGGGATGCTCCACCCTTGCTTTGCACAGGTTTAGCAGGAAGTGGCCCACTCAAATGGCATCACGCACGAAGAACATGATGGACTTGGGAGAGCAGGTTCATGCCCCCATACCCAAGTCCAGCCCCTCATCTAGCCTGTGGGGCTGCTCTGTCCCAGGGCCAGTGGGGCTGGTGGCCGGAGGGGCCGGGAGGGTGGATGCTGGCAGCATGGCTCTGCCCTGATCCCCACGCTTCAGCCCTTCGGTAGAGTCCCGGGTGCCCACGCATGTGCCAGTGGCTCGAAGAGCACCATTTAGAGCCGACCTCTGAAGAGCTGTTTGTGTGTAGGGCAGGAGAAGCCAGAGTGTTTCTCCTGCACAGGCCATGGGGACACACGGGGGTCACCCTGTGGTGCTGTGCCCTGGCACAGGATTCTCTGGGACAGATGGAGCCTGTGGAACAGGCTGCCCTGGGCTGCGGCTGTGTTATGGTTTGAGAAACTCACAACAATTTATTGTTGTTTAGAGAATTATTCTATCACTCGATGACCCTTCCCTACCTGGGAAGGGGAATTGGGGAAAACAAGGAAACACATGGGTTTAAATATAAATAGATCTAATAGGTTCAGATGAAATAATTAACAATAATACTAAAGAACCTAAATTAATCAATACTAAAGTATTGATCCTAATGCCAAAATAAGACATACAAGGTCTATCCCCAGCCCATTCCCCAGCAGAAGCCGTGCACTCCCAGCAGGGACAGCAAATGTGGGACCCCGTGAGCGCTGCGGCTTCGGGAGGAAGGGAAGGGCTCCGGGCTCCGGCACCGGGGCAAGGAGTTCTCTGGACCCACCACCGTCGAGGGAGAGGGCACTACGCAGCAAGCTTTCTAATTTATACTGAAGGTGGCGTTCATGGAATGAACCAATCCTGTTGGCAGCCTGGGTCAAGTGCCCAGGTCTCGCTCCTCCTCATCCTGCTCCTGGAGAGGCTCGAAAACACTGAGACCTTGAAATCTGCACCCCAGAGCTGGCTGTCAAGTAAATATTTTCACGAATTCAAACACTAGAGCCTTCTAAAAGTGCAGTTTTCCCAAGCATTGGAAGATAAATTAGTCCTGTGTCGCACAACCCAGGAGAGACTGGCTCAGCCAGGCAGCACATGGTCGGGAGAGGTGGTCAGAGGGTTGGGAGAGGGGTCTCTGCCTGAGTGAGAAGCTCCAGAGCGAAAGGGACAGGACACAGAACCCCACAGGGGGTTGCTTCAGCCCTCTCTGCTCAGCAGCACCAGTCCCCACTGGCCCTTCCCCACAAGCTCTTTTGATCCACAGATCTCAAAGTGCTTCTGAACCCTCAGAAGGGACACGACTTGCTCTCTCCAGAGCTGCCCCAGCCTGGGCTCCTGCTGAAAGCTCTCACCCCGCGCTTGGGGACTAAGTCTGGTGGGAGATGCAGGCAAAGGCTGAGGCACTTATTGATGCAGCTCCTCTTGGGAAATGTGATCAGCAGCGATTGATCAGCAAAACCACACAAGACAAACACACTCTGCGTGAGGAGCAAGCACCAGAGCCACCCTGCTCGTACCACCTGGGGACTCGCACGCTCTGTCTCCAGAACATGGGACAGGCCATACTGTGCCCTCCTCCTTCACCCCGTGACTCAGTCCCACTCTGAAAACATCGCTTGACTCATTGGAAGGCATCCTTGGAAGCATATTTTTGCCATCAAGAGGATAAAATAAGATTTTTTGGCAGGGAGGGCACATGTTCATGAGAGCTCTCTGGTCTCCTCCACCTCGGAGTGGGACAGAGGGCAGAACCAGGCAGGGGAAGGAAAAATGCTGGGCAGAGTTTGTACCATCCATCTGTGACTATCTAAGAAGAGCTGTTAATGTCATGCATGGTCAAAACCAGGAGTTAGAAGAACAAGGAGTGTGGACGAGTGCAAGGGGCAGAGATGCGCTGTCACTCCCGCCTCCCTGAGCAGCAGCAGCACAGCTGCACTCCCTCTCTGCTTTGGGGGTCCCCCCTGAAGTCCCCCATCAGCTGAAGCTTTTTGAAGGTGCTTTTTGAAGATGCTGATGTTGGAAGTGGAGACAGTGAAGCACCAGGGCTAGTCAGGTTGAGCCCAGTGGGAGCCCATGAGCATCTTCTCTGGAAGATGAATCGCATCCTCCACGTGCCCAGCTCCGCAAGGCTGGGGTGGTCCCACCAGGGGGCTCAGCGCTGGCTGCCCCCCCTCAGCTCCTCTCCACTCCAGAGAGACACTGGTACCAGCACGCTGGGACCTAGGAGAACTTAGCTTGCTCAGGGGTCTGTCAACATGACCCAGGAGCTACTGGAATTCCAATTAGTAGATCAAACCCTCCTTTGCTTTGAAGTCTCTCTGCGGGGCGCAGCAGCGAGGCAGGGGACCCGTCACCCCCTACGAAAGTGCACGGACTCTGGGCTCCACCAAACCTCTGCCTTCACGGGGAGCTGAAGGTGCTCAGCATCCCTCGGGACCTGCCTTGAGGCCTCTCCTACAGGTGACCAATTGCCCAGACCAGGAGCGGGTTTGAATTCCCAAATCTGGTCCCTCGAAGGCCAGAGGAATGACTGTCCCTGCAGCGGCATCGCTCTGCAGGACAGGCCATCGAGGGTGAAGCTGCCTCTTGTGCCTGTGCCACATCAGAAGAGGCTGAATGCTCCAGGGACAGGAGAAATTTGGGTCCGTGAGAGCAAACACCCCTCAAATAGCAACAAAGCCCTGAGCCCCAAGAGCCCTGCTCATTTCCTACCTGCAGAAAACAAAAACAACCCCAGAGGAAAGGCAGCACCCAGCCTCAACAAGGTTTAATTTGCTGTTGACGATCCAGACGGTAATTATATTACCAGGTACCTGGCTTTTCATTAAGGCCCCACACAGATGTTACTTTTCTGGAGCTGACATAAACGTGCTCATTTGTCTTCATCAGAGCAGCACACACGCTCCCGGCCGTCTCCCAGTCACCTGGTGCAGCGCCGGTGCTGAGCCCCTCCGCCACGCTGCCACTCGCAGGGTCCTTTACTGCCCCAGAAGGGCACATGGACCCCGCAGAGAGGTTCTCTGCAGCCACTGACATCAGCCTTGTCCGTGTCACTGGTTTGGCCCTGCCATCATCCCTGTCCCTGCCATCATCCCTGTCCCTGCCGTAGCCCCGGTCCCTCTGTCAGCCCCCAGCTCTGCCACCAGCCTCTCCAGCACGGATCAGGCAGAGCATTTCGCTTCCCTGCAGACAAAGTCTGGTACCTCCAGGCTTCCTTTGTGGGTGAGCCAGGGAGCTTGGCTGAGGGGGGGCCATGGTGCCCTCCCCAGCAATGGTCCTCCTCCCAGTGCCCAGCCAGCCTCATGCCACCCACCTATCCCCTTCTCCCCACCAGCGCTGGGGACCTGGCCCGGTTCAGGGTGTCCCTGGCCACTCACTGCAGACTGAGTGAGCCCATTCTGACCAGAGCCACTGGCACAGCCCACCTGGAGGAAGGCTACAGCTTGTTCTGCTCCCAGGGTCCCATTGCTGTCGTGGCACGGGGTGGGCTCCAGCCTGGCCAGCTGGAAGGTGTTCCCTGTGGTGGATCTCGATGATCTCAGAGGTCCCTTCCAACCACTAAGATTCTGTGATTCTGTGATCACCCTGTGACCTGGGGTGATGCAGGTGATCCCTGAGCCTCATCAGAGGAACAGGGGACCAGCATCCCCAAGAGTACGGGCAGCACGAGGGGGTGGCAGCAGACTCTGCTTCTACCTTCACAACAGGGAATCCCCCTGTCTGCTGAGGAACTGGGAGGAGGAGCGGGATGGGAGCAGGCCAGCTGGTGTGCCAAGGCTGGGGGAGATGGAAAGCCACAGGCTGAGCCTCCCGTGTTGTCTGTGCAATTTTTGTACAGAAACACACCGCGCAAGTTTGTGGCATTGCCAGAGCTAAACAACCCCTTGCTCTTCATTGGCTTAAAAAAGCCTCTTCCTGTAGAAAATACTTTTTCGGCAGCAAATGTGACTGGATCCCTGTTAAAGTGCCTGGCTGCTGGGAAAGAGCCGTGCAGACGGGAGCCTGGTGCCCAGGGGGGGGTAAGGCGACCGGGGGAAGCTCCCAGCAGCTCCCCAGGCTGCAAGTCAGGAGGAAGGTCACGCTCCAGATGATAGACCTCTGGCTGAGATGCGCTGCCTGGATGAAGCGGTATTTCTTCCCTCCACCGTCACTAAATCTGGTGCTTTTGGGGGGGAGCTGTGCAGGGGAGGAGGGACTCGGCGGCGCCAAGGACTGTGTGCGGCACAGCGCGTCTTCTGCTGGCTTGGCAAGGGAGAGGAGAGCTCCACGGACCACGCAGCCTTCATTCAGCCCCTCTCGGCAACCATTCGTGGAGGCACAGATGTGATGGGAGAGGGCCTGCAGCTCGCTGGCACCCCGCTCCGTCGCAGCCCCGCAGCTCTGAGCACTGCTCTCCCCCCTCCCTCTGCCCTGCCAGGGCTGGGACCCTCGTCCCGGTGCTGCCCACCCGTCCTCTGGGCTTTGCAGGACCCGCCATCGGGGCAGCGCAGGGGATGCTCTCCCCCACGCTCGCGGTGTTGCCGGAGCATCGCTCGGATCCTGCGCCCCTGGTAGTGACACGCTCCTGCTCTCCCTTGGAGCAGGGCTCAGCCTGACCCCTCACTCTGGGATCCCCAGACCTACGCCGTCCCACCAGGTGGTTGGTGATGGATGTCACTACTGCTGCTGTGCCACCACCGACTGCAGGAGTCGTCATCCTGACCCAATCACCACTAGATTGCGGTGGCCCTGGGTGGTGACACCAGCTGCACCTCCTTAGAGTGGCTCCGATGGATCAAACAAATGGGAAAAGCCCCTCCAGCCACCTCAGATCCAACACCCTGCTGAGGCTGGGGGTTCAATCCACTGGAGGTTTGGCCACCAGCACGGATTTTTGATGATTCCTTTCAATGTCCTACTTAGCTGGTGCTGAGACCACCCTCTCCTCCTAACATCACTGTTTGCTTAATTACTGGTTGCCACAGCTCTAAGGCAATGATGCTGAGCTCCATGTGGAGCTCTGTTGGGCCTGCCTTTTGTACACTAGAAACAAAGGCTCACTTCAAGGTGTTTAATACCCAGTTCTCCTTTGTCTCCTGCCTATTCCTCCTCACCTCTGACTATTTTATCATGATGTCTCCAGCCTCCTGGAAGCTGGAGCTGTTCTTTGACTTTGAGCCTTAGACAGTCAAGCTGTCAGGCTCCCAGAGGTGCATGGTTTTCCTACACACCTTATGCTTGAGACCTGGGTTGGGAGGTGCAAGGCTAAATAAGTAAATAATGGCAAGACCCTCCAGATGCCATAACAGACGTCCTTCAGGAGAATCTGACTCCCTGATGCAACTGGGTGGACTGTGGCGGAGATGAACTGCAAGGCCTCCTCCTGGAGCCCTGCTTCCAAAGAGGCATGTTTGGTGCTTCACCTCCACCTCCTACCCCCCGTGCCCCGCTTGCTGTGACAGAGCTGCTCCTTTGCCTGCGGGAGCGCAAGGCTGGCTGCTCCCACCACTCCCCTCGTTTTCCCCTCTCCACTTCAGCGGTGGGCTTGCCTGCACGCTCAAAGACTTTTTTACCTTGGATTTGGCAGAACTTGGCCCAAGTTGGGCCAAGAACCCACCCGACTTTTGGGGGGGTGGGTGTTGAAATCCCCTGGGAGCAGCGTGGGAACGCAGTGCAACAGCACACCGGAGAACTCAGCAGCCGGGGAGGGGACAGCCCGTAGACCTGAAGGTGGCACACATGACATGCCGCCTGAATCAAGGTCACCTTGTGAGTCATATCAGACCTTGCACAGAGTTTTCTCTGGGACTGTAGCACCCCACTAACTCACGGCGGTAGGGAGGAGGAGTTAAGCCCGTGTTGCGTGAGCTGCAGCAGGGACTGCTGGAAGGTCGGGTCCTCGGGAACTGTGAGAACTGCAGAAATCAGCGACACGCTCTCTTGCTTTCTAGGAGGCTTCCAGCTGCCCCACCAGCCTGGCGTGGGGGCTGGCAGGGCTTCTGCTCCGTGGGGTCGGGGACCAGCCTTGCTCTGCAAGCGCCTGCGCTGGGCGGCTGCGGGACGTGTCTGCCCTGGGCTCTGCGGCAGACCACGACTACGGGTTAGGTATGCGTCTGACGGAAGGACTTTCTGAGCCTAAAAATCACTGGCACACGACAGTGACCCTCCAGGGCCACTGGGGCTCCAGCCAGGGACCTGCTGCGTGTGACGCTGCTCTGCTACCAACGGCTTGATTCTACTACTAATAACAGCTTCATTAACGAAAGAGGTTGTGACAAACGCTGGTTCTGACCTGTACCTCCCCCAGCTCGATCCCCTGGCTGGGCAAAGGCAGCCCCCACCCCTGGCAGCTCCTGGTGCCACAGCCAGCTGGTGGAACTGGGATGGGCTTTGCACCGTGCCTATGGGGACTGCTGCCCGTGCTCTCCAGCGCTCTCCAGCTGGTTTGGTTTTTCATTCCTGAGTCTCAGGGGTCAAGGCAAAGCCCGGCCAAGTCAAGCCTCCCCCGGGGGCAGGACGCGGTGTGCCACGTCCCACGTAGCAGCCAGCAAGGAGGCCGGGGCACCATTGGTGAATCATTCCCGCAGTGTGAGAAAGCTGCTCTGGGAGCCTCCTGAAGGCACAGGGATGACGACAGCTCCCCTGGATGGCCGAGGGGCTCCTCCGCCGAGGCTCCCCGGCCCCTGCAGACAGCTGTCAGCTCCAGCTCGCTGCTTGGCTGCATTTGGGACTCTGTCCAAATCCCTGCTCCGGGGTCCTGTCTGCTGAGCCGTCCCCAGGATGCCACATTGTTCCTGCCAGCTCCACGGGTCAAAGCCTGTTCCAAGTCACCTTCTTGAGATGCTCTCGGACCAGATTGAGCTGAGAAGGCACGCGCTCTGCAGTTCCAGGGCAAGAGGTGCCAAAGGCTTGCAAACCTCTGATCCTGTACCAGGAGCAGCCTCAGGGACATCTGCTGACATTCAGAACCACGGGCTCAGCTGCACCAGGTCTAAATTTGCATAGAATTTGCAGCAGGGAGCTCAGAGATTTCTGTTTATCTTTACAAATGGAAGAGAAAACCCACCAGATCTAGATGCAGTCTTTCCACATTCACAGTGGTGACCAACCAACTGACTTGCTCCTTGGCTATGAACATGCCTTTTTCCAGCGACCTACCTGGCTGGCCCAAAGTGGACCCCTGGCTGTTCCATTCAGAGTCCACCTCTCTGACAGTTTGAATCACAGAATCATTTTTGCTGGAAGAGACCTTTCAGATCATCAAGTCCAACCATTAACCCAGCACTACCAAAACCACCACTAAACCATGTCCCTCAGCATCACCTTTACGTGTTTCTTAAATACCTCCAGGGATGGTGACTCCACCATGTCCCTGGGCAGCCTCTTCCAACCCTTAATAACCTTTTCAGTATAAATTTTTTTTCCTAATATCCATCCTAAACCTCCCCTGGCAAAACCTGAGGCCATTTCCTCTTGTCCCATCGCCTGTTCCTTGGGAGAAGAGACCAACCCCCCCTGGCTACACCCTCCTTTCAGGGATTTGGAGCGAGCGAGAAGGTCTCCCCTCAGCCTCCTTTTCTCCAGGCTGAACACCCCCAGCTCCCTCAGCCGATCCTCACAAGACTTGTGCTCCAGACCCCTCACCTCCCTTGAGTGAGAGGAGGAGTGAGGCTGGCAGGGAGTGCCAGCTCCATGGCATGACAGGGGTGCCAGCAGGCAGGGGGTGTCTCCATGGTGTGGGGGTCACTGGCTCAGCCCTCTGCCCCATTTCGGGGAGCCTTGTCCTGCCCCACAGGAGGGTGCTGCTGGTTAGGGGGTTATAGTTGCAGCTCTACAGACCTAAAAATAACATCTCTCCTGTCCCACAGCGCTCACCACCACACCTTGTCCCAGCGCCAGACCTGCTAATTGCTCACACAATCAAAGCGGCTGTGAAGAGGAGATGGCAAACAGGCGTGAATACCCACTGATGAAGATGAAGCGGCTGAGCCTGGAGGCTCTCACAGAAGCCCTGTGTCCTCTTGTTTGTGAAGACGTGCCATGGAGCTGCGCCTACAGGGCTCCATCTCCACAAGCTGCTGCCGTTCAAGATTTGGCAATGCTCATGCCAACAGCTTAGCAAGACACCCAGGTATCCCCACACCAGCTTGGGAATGCCATTAGCCTCCTCTGCTCAGCCATGGCCATCCTTCCTGTGCCGCCTCAGGGCTAAGATACATTGGAGCCTGGCTCAGTCTCTGACTTATCTTCCTCTTAGGAGCCCCAGCTGATGGATGGCACCCGTCCTTGGGCTCTTTGCAATAACCCCCCAGTTGAGCCACGGGCAGCCCTCGTGCAGGAGAGCCACTCGCCAAGCCTTTCAGCAGGGCAGGGGCCAGTCGTCTCCAGGAGCCAGCTCGTCCCAAGTCACCGGGTCCCAGACACACTGAGTCCCAGCCCTCGGGGTGGCTGAAGGCCACCAGAGGTGTGTGGGGTGTCACAGCTTGGCCTCTGCAGCCTGCACCCCAGGCGGTGCAGTCGGTGTGCCCCGTATTTATTGCTTTGGCCATTAGGACAATACTCTGCCGTGCTAGAAGAAACGGGGTGTGCCATTGTTGTAGATTACCAAATAGCGTTACATTACACACCTGATCAACTCCTGCTTCAACAACTCTGAAAATGCTCTATTTTTGTCCTGCTGTCTATTTGCAGGAATTTCATTCCAGGTGATTTCTCCCAGGGACTCTGCCTCCCCAGGTCTCCTACACAAACTCACCTAGCAGTCACGTCAGCAGGACCCAGAGATCTTTCTGGCCATAGATCCTTCAGCAAATGGCCCACCAAATCTTTCCCCTGGGCTGTATGCACATCAGCTGCAGCTAGGGAAACGATTACTACGGAGAAAGGAGCCACTTGTAGCTTGTACTTTCTCATAGTGTTTCACCCCAAAAGACAACAAAGGCCATTAACAACATCTGGAAACTCTTGGGGAGATACACAACTAGTAAACAGCAAAGGAGACGATCACCTCTGACCTTCATAAGACCTCTTTCCTCAGCAGTTTCTTGACAGACTTGAGCTCATTCTTCCTTTTGGGGCACTGTAAAATGGGAGTACTACAGAGTGCTTGCAGAGAAGTGAGAGGAAGAGACCTGGCAACACGGGCAAATTATTGATCTCTAGCAAACGCGCCGGTCTGGTTTGTCTACGCACGCCGAGCCCTGCTGGCAATAGCCCGTGCGTGACTGCGCTTGGCCACTTCACTCATTTGCCCTTGGATGGGAGCAAAGTCGCCTCCCGCACCTCACCGGGTGCTCCCGGAGGCACGGGCACCCCAGGGAAAGGGGCAACAGGCTCAGGTTGGGTTTAAGGCTGCCTCCTCCACCCCAGCCACACTACAGCTGTCCGTCTGTCTGGCCGAAGGCAGAAATCGGCATATTTGGCATTGGCAGTTTTGCAGTTTGCAATTTGCTTTGCTTGTGGATACGAGATGACTCCTCCAAAACACGCCTCCCATGATCTGTTTGCTTGTCCTACTCCCTGGGAATTTCAATTCAGCCACCTGCAGACGTTTCCCTAAGAGGTCCCACTTCCCGGCGCGTTCCCGGTGCAGCACGGCTCGGTGTGCCTTCCTCCCGCCGGCTGCGCCTCACCAGCTCTGGGTTTGTCTCCGCAGGAGCACAGCCCCTGCTGCGCCGGGCAGCTCGGTTGGGCTTTCAGGCCACTGGGGCAGGAGGAGCATCCACTGGTGTGCCTAAGGTAGAGGTTACCACATCCCCTGCGGTTTAGCCAAAAGGCTACTAGGCAGAGGGGTGAAGATGAGATGAAAGAGGGACACGGCTGTCGCCTGAGCCCCCTGCAAGGGGGAAAGAGGGAGGGGACAGGTACTTCATCATTTCAGAAATGTCATTTCCCATATCCGCAGCTTAAAACCAACGTGGTGCTTTATAATGAAAGGCACCAGGGCGGTCTTCAGTGCCTGGCACGGACGGGGCGTCTGGGCGTTTGCAGGCTGCTGTTTGATGGCGCAGCGATGGGGCTGAGCTCCCCAAACTCCCCGCCATCCGTTCGGTCAGCAGCGTCTCAGCACCAGTGAGCAACTGGCACAGGGGGAGATCTTCAAATTAACTAGTGGTCAGACACTCTTTTCACTGTCCTCCTGTGCTCCCAGAGCACCGTCATGACTCATGATGCTATATATATTTATACGTATAAATTTGGAATCAAAGACCCATCAAGTCATTAAAAATCTGCTTTTCCTGCACGGCCCACAGTTTGCTGGTGCTCCTGCTGCTCTCACGTGTGCAGCGGGGAGCAGAAGCACTCTCCCAGCCCTGCTTTGCCAGCACGGGGGGAGGAGGAGTGTGATTTCCAAGAAGAACAATAGATCTGTGGAAGCCTCTGGTAGCCTAGGGGACGGCATGGTACCCAGGGCCCTTCCAGGGGTGACTTGGATGAGACCCCCCTGCCTCATCCTCCGCCACCACCAGCTCTAGGAGAGAAGGGGGCATCTCAGCCCCTCCAGACGCTGCCTTGCAGATGGGTCTTGGGATAGGGTGGCAGCCTGAGGTGTCACCTCTGCCCTGCCCTGCCATTTGCTCTTGTGTACTTGAACACCAATTTTGCAGCTCAGCACTGCTCCAGGAGGAAAGTTCTCCAAGAGATGCTCTTCCTGTCTCTTTGCTGGGAATTGTGCCTGGGATGCGTTCACACACCGTCTGCGGTGCAAGAGGGAAACGGCTTCCAAAGCAGCTGCTTTATTTGTGGGTTTAATAGACAACTGAGCTTCTGAGGCCTGGAGAGCAGCCCCGTGGGTGGCAGCACTGTCCCCATCAGGTCAGACCAGGCTTTATGTCAACCTTTAATCTACTCTGGTCACCACTCAATCCACTAAGCACACCCCAGGGAGGTCCCACCACCTTTGTGGAGCACAGGGACCCAGCGTCTTGCAGGATCGTTCTTTCAGAGGTGAAGATTTACTCCACTGCCTGAGACAGAAAAAAGGTAGAAAAAAACCCCAACTTTTTTGCCCTACTAGTTGGATCTCCCATTACTGCACTAGAAATAACAGCAGTCTTTTTGTTCCCATAAGATCTCACAGGAGCCCTTTAAGGTCACAGGTAACCTGTATCTAAGATGACCTCAGTACCTTCACTTCAGGTGCCAAACTGGGCCCTCAGAAACATCCTCCCATCATAAAGAAGTGCTCAGCATCCGCTTAGCTTTTCATTGGGTTACTATCTTGAGGATATCACCTGTGCCCTCTGAAAGGAACAACTTATATTCAATTTTATCACCCGATTTTGAAGTTGAAATACTTCAGCCAAGTTTCCCCCACCTTTACTCATTAGTTGTATTAATTTTTGTAGAACCTTGGCTAAATTTTCAGTGAATAGCCCTGCAAGCCTCTTGGCTATCTCTGTGGGAAATGAGGTTTTCTGAACTCATAAACATGCAAAAGGAGGAAAAGAAAGAAAGAAATGAAAAGAAAGAAGAGATCTATCAACAATAGGAAGCCCGTGTTCAAGTTATACATAATATATTATTCTGCCACATGCAATTTATCTTCTGACATATGCTGCTGTAGCGTATGGCATAGCTATAAAATAGGGAAATGCAGAATCAGGGAGAGCTGATTGGGGAACTGCCCCTTCCCCCCCAGCACACAGAACACTAAGCCAGTGTTTTGTTTTAAACAGGTCTGTTCCATTGGGGTTTAAGCAGATAACTTAAAACATGCACTTGTTCAAGTGCTGTGCTGAAGCTGACCTGCGGAAGGAAGGGAGTAAGTGCGACGTGGTGGGTAGGGGAGGCACAGGAGGGATGTGGGGCTGTGCTGGGATCGGGTAATTGACGCAGCCGTTAACAGTCTGTCCCAACAGAAATCCCAACTAAACTCAAGGAGCGAACCTCAGTAACCCGACTGCTAACACTCGGCAACTTCACAGCTAAATAAATTGAGCTCCTTGTGGCTCGTGACACTTGTGCTTGGCAGACTGTGTCCTTGTGGACATCTCCAGCAGATGAAAGAGGGCTTAGTCTCCCTGGGATGACGCTGCATGAACACCCTCGGCTACCCACATTGCTCTCCTCAGACGATGTGACTTGTATCACCCGCCTTGGCGTGTCAGGCTTTTTGCTCCCACTTAATCACTTTGCAGAGGCTGCCTTAGCGAGCCCCCCCCGGGTGCAATCGCAGGCAGGCTGTGATGGGGTGGCCACGGAGGGACCCCAGCTCTTCCCGAGGAAGCTGGTCCAGGCGGCTCTCGGGAGCTGGGCTCCCCACGCCGCAGGGACTGGCACCACCAGCCCTGTTTGTTTCCCAGCATGTTATTCACCGGCTTCATTTTCCAGCCAAGAGAGCTTTGAAAATAATAATAATAAGAGAGGATGAATGGGACGGCATGGGATGATTAACCAGGGTTTGCAGAGCCGGGCCAGCAGGCTGGATTGCCAACGGCACCAGCACCTCGCAAACAACTGTCTGTGTCACCCATCCCACCCCCCGCTGGCGGGGGGGGACATTCCCGCAGCCCTTTGCCCTTCAGCAGATCCCTCAGCAGTGATTGCCTGCACCATCAAACAGCACGCCGCAGCCGTGTTTTCACAAACACTCCCTCCTTTTTTGTTGTTGTCGTCAGGTTTTTGATCTCCTTACAGTAGAAACTCCTAGATTTATTCCTGCTCTCTGAATGCATTGCCACAACAGTTGGGATTCGGTGCTGTTATAATCTTTCTGGACTATAAAAAACAAGTCATGTCTTTCGATAGCATATGGTTCTCCCCTTACAACAAGAGACACCAGAACTTTCAATTAAGTTTCTGGAAGCGGCGCTGAAGCACACATGACTCATTTCAAAAGTGCACTAACAAGTGAAATGATCCCATTTTTTGCCAGATCTTGGCTCATCAGGAAACAAACAGTATCTGATGTCTTTCTTTCTTTATACATTGACGAAAACAACACCCTTCTCCGTCGCCACTGAGCTTGGGTAGAAATCGTCCAGCTAAATATTATAATATTTGATAATAGTCCTGCCAGCACGGAGCTGACTCATTTAATGTAATGTGCTGCTCCCTGAAGATTGCTTTTCAGCACAGCAAACAATTAGCTAGTTCATTCATCCCAGCTTGAGAATGGTAGATAGTTACAGGACCGCGGGTACGCTCCTAACGGGAGCTGATTTATCAACAATCATAGTCGTTGCTCCTGTAATTAATCATATGCTATTTCCACACACACTTACCCCTCCGCTGACACTCCGCTCCCACTTCCCAACCACTTTTTTTTGAGCTCAGAATGGCATAGAAATAATTTTGATTCCTGGTCAGTGCCATGGAGATGATGGGGCAGGGCCAAGCGGTGGCTCAGGGCTCTGCTCTCCAGCTCCTTAACCCTGCCCTTGGCTCCCGGGGGGGCAGAGCAGAGACTCCTCAGCCCCAGCCCCAGCTCGCAGTGGCCAAGGGCCAGCAGATCTTGCTGTTGTGACGCTACACGTGCCTGAGGGGTCCACATGCAGGACCCCTCACCAGCCCACAGACACGCATCCAAAGGGAGCAACCCCGTCCTGCTGGGGGGGGGAGGGGGGGGCGGCGGAGCAAGCCCCTGCATGGCTCCATCTCTGGGTCCTGATTGAAAACTGGGGGGGAGCATCCTTGTTCCCGATGCAGGTGGGGAAGCAGCCACCACAGGAAAGATTATTTGTCCGAGGTGATGCGGTGAGCAAAGAAGTTGTGGGATCTAATGGGAGCAGGGATTGCCGGCAAGAGGCTTTAGGAGCTGGAGGTGGGAAGCAATTGCTAACCCCCCCCCGGCATATCTGCCTGCCACCCCGCTATTATTTTTCTGACTCAGCAATCCCGCAGCGCCCGGGCGCAGCCAAGGCTTTCGGCGCCGGCAGGGCTGCTGTCCCCCAGCCCCCACCTCCAGGGCAGGCACAGCATCCCTCCTCTGGGATCCGCTTCCCAGCTGGCTTTGGCAGCGTGAACCCCTGGCTGATTCAAACCCTGTCGCACCACTGCTTTCAGACACCGCTCTGGAGCACATTAGACACTTGCATTCTCCAGATCACAGGGAGAAAATGGCAGATCCCTGGCAGCGAGCGTTTCTTTATCTCACATCCTTCCAAAAGAGACAGCTCCTGGGATTTTTTCCCTCTAGACTTGGGCTCCAACTGGAGATTTATTTTATTGTGTGTTCATCGCTATAATTATTGCCAGTGTGAAGACGGTGACCTCAGCACCCAGACAAATGAACAGAGCAATGAGCACATCAGCAGCATCCTTATAATTACCACCCAAATATGCACCATGGAAACCAGGAGAAAGGGGGGATGCCCAGGTGGGGATGGAAGGGACCACCTCCAGTGCCCTCGAGGGGCAAGACAGCACGGGTCTGCTTGGCTGTAAGGAGCCGTTCCGCTGCCACAGGGGGCTATCAGAGGGCTCCATCCCTTGCAGCAGCACATCCATGGGGACAACCCGGCATATCTGCCTGCTGCCCTCCTGGGAGAGGCCAGGCATGACCACACAGTTGCCATTGTGCTCAGTTCTGGGCTCCCCAGTTCAAGAAGGACAGGGAGCTGCTGGAGAGGGTCCAGCAGAGGACTACAAAGATGATGAGGGGCCTGGAGCATCTCCCTTACAAGGAGAGCATGAGGGACTTGGGACTTTTTAGTCTGGAGAAGAGAAGACTGAAGGGGGATCTGATCAATGCTTATAAATTCTTAAAGGGAGGGTGTCAGGAGGATGGGGCCAATCTTTTTTCAGTGGTGCCCAGTGATAGGACAAGAGGGAAGGGGCACCAACTTCAATGTAAGAAGTTCCACCTAAACATGAGGAGGAACTTCTTTCCTGTGAGGGTGGCAGAGCCCTGGAAGAGGCTGCCCAGAGAGGTGGTGGAGTCTCCTTCTCTGGAGACATTCAAACCCCACCTGGACACATTCCTGTGGGACCTGCTCTGGGTGGCCCTGCTCTGGCAGGGGGTTGGACTGGATGATCTCCAGAGGTCCCTTCCAACCCCATGTGATTCTGTCGTTCTGTGATTCTGTGCTTATTGCTTTCGGGCTAACCCCCATCCCCACAGATGTGCTCCTGCAAGGGATGGAGGAGGGACGCCTCTGTGCCACATCCCCACAGACAGCAGGAGATGGCAGCACGGAGATACACACCTGCGTATCCATCTTTACAGCCCCGGGACTGCATGAGATGCCGTGGGGAGTCAGCCCAAACCCAGCGAGAGGTCTGCTTTGGCTCTAGGTCGCCTCACAGATGGCTCTGGCTCCTTGCCCATTCCTGCCCTGCTCTCTCTGGAGCAGCTCCATCAGCTCCTCTTTGAGTTCCATCCACACTTCTCCTTGGCCAGCCCGTTGCCGGCAGGTAAGAGCAGGTTCCCCAGCAACCCCCCTTCCCAGTCTCCAGCACAGGCAGATGTTTTTTAGTGTGCCCCAGTCTTGACTTTGTTCCCATTTACCGACACTGATGACCTTCAAGGGAAGAGGGACCTGGACAGATACCAACCATTTGTGCTTCCGTATTTCCCACTGCGCCATGGCCCTTGGCTCTGGCACTGATGTGCCGTGGCCTCGGTGCCCAGTGCCATTGGTCCCAGGTTCCCCCAGTGGCTCTCCACTGGCTTGGTGCAGAGACGGGCCCAGGGGCACCTCGCTTCAGGGCTTCTGGGGCAGTTTTCCAGTTGTTGCTGCCCCCCTCCGCCTGGACCAGTGACTCGATCCTGACAACCAAGTCAAGGCAGTTTGTTATTTCTTTGTAAGAGACAGGGAGATTTCCTTGTAAGAGATACCCAGTCAGGTCCCCTCTGCGTTCAGCCCTCAGCTGCCTCCTCCCAGAGCCAACACAACCTGCCTGGAGCTCAGGAATTGGGACAAGAACCTTCTGCCTGACCCGGGGGCTGCTCCCTTCTCTCTCAGCCCCCTAATATTTCTGCAAGTGCCCCCAGGAAGGTGCCACCACGGTGGTAAAGGCAAGGCAATGTCTTTTTACAGTGTGCCCTGACCAAAGGAGAACGTCTGGTATTGAGAGACTAAATCTAGTTGCTTTTATTAATTAACAGGTGAAGGGCTTTGGCCGAAAATGGGGGAGGGAAGTTCAATTTGAAGAGCATTTTACTGTTTTTAAGTGACTACTTTTGTGGCAGGTGTGCTGGAACAGCTGCTCTTCTTCTTTTCAACATTAAATTTGCTGTTTTGAAACCGCAAGGTTTTGGGCTTTAACATTGAACCCTCACAAATTAAAAGAAAATGAGCATAAGCAGCAGGAGGATCAGATAGCGCCCAGGGGCATAAGGGTCTTCAGTTTCCACCAGATTAAACACTTCAGAGGGGCATTTTTGGTTTTTAGTTGCTTGAGAAATATCACTTTTTATGTTTTGGACCAAAGCAAACCAATTCCCCCTCCACCTCTCAAGACTGCCCCAGGAAGCCCTGCACCCAGCCTCAGCTTTCTGAGGACAACATCCAAATGGACTGTTCACCCAGACCCTGATGGATCAGGATCCTTCCGAATGAGCTTCATTTATCATTTGAACCAATTTGATACAACTCCTCTACCTCTTCACAAGCACAGTGCCTACTGCCTGTTTCTGGATTCATCCCCCATAATCCAAGTTCCAGCCAGGAAAAACTTACAGAAGGTGCTGAATTTGCTGGATGGTGGGTTTCCCTGGACGTTGACTGTGCTACTCATGAGTACAAGGAGAGGTGCTGGTTAATGCCTCATTTGGGGCAGGGTGGGTGCTTGGCCCTTGGCAGGATCTGGATCTCAGGGCTCAGCTGGAGCAGAGAACATCCCAGAGGAGAAGGCCCTCCACACCCCTGATCCGAGCCAAACACCACCTGACTGTCCAATATGCCAGCAAAACCCTGCTCACCTGGTCCTGAGCATTAGAAGTATTGACCATTAGTGCTGGATAAATGGGAAGGAATTGATATCAGCTCAAAGACAATCCCCAGACCAGAAGAGAGACAGAATTAACCAGCTTATTATTATTATTTAATGCCTATATTGTGAGAACAGATGAATAATTCGTTTGCAAGGCTCTGCATGCAAGGCTGTTATGAAGCTTAATTCATTAGCGCTTGTAAAGTGACTTGAACTCGTGAGATGAAAGGTGCCCTCTGAGTGCCAAGTGCTATTATGGCTCCAGTACTGCGGATCTTTAATAAGGATATTGAATGGCTCCTCTGAGCCAGCACATTGCTTTTTAACTTCTTTATGGCTGTTTTTACAAGCACTATCCTAGAGAGCCAAAAAAAATAAAAAGTTGCAAGAAAAAAATAATAGGGTAACAGCGCAGAGAGCGTAACGCACCGAGGGTTCTCCTCCCTGCAGGGCACCCTGGTGGCCTTGTCCAGGGATGGATGGCACCAGGGTGACCATTCTGCTGCGCTCAGCATTGCTCCCCGTCTGGCCTATGCCTGCAGCAGATGCCGGTCCCAGGGGTCTGTCACCAGCCCTGTGGGGTGACCGAGAGCTGGGACAGCTCTGGGGACACCGCTGGATGGAGGCTGAGAGGCGGCCAGCGGGGAGAGAGGGATGTTGTGGTGGAAGCTGGCGACTGCTGGCAGGGTTTATGGCTTGCCTGCGGGCCCCCAGGCGAGCTGCCTTGCTTTCCATGCTGTTGGGTTTGGCCCATGTCTGGGGAGGTGACAGTGGGGGGCCATCCGCCCATCCCTGCCATCCACCTGGCCATGCCGGTCCTCTCTCACCTCCTCTGACAAACAGCTGCGTGACGGGGCGAGTGGAGGATGCTGGATTTCCCTCTGATGTGCTCCACCATCACAGCATCAGGAGCCATGTCCCCTGGACTTCCCTCTGATGTTCTCCACCACGAGCTGTGTCCCCTCTGCCTTCCCAGCCCAGCTCAGCCTGGCCACAGCGGGTGGTGGTGGAGATGGTGGTGGGGCTGGCTCTTACAGTGCCCCCAGGGCCTCAGAAACACAGGCCAGCTGAGCGGCTTCACAGCAGAAGTGCTCACGTCCCAGTTTGTTTCCTCCAGACCCTCCTGGCTCACTCCCTGCCAATGCAAACGCTGTCAGCCCTCCTGCTCTCCTCGCTGGGGAGCAGATTTATGCCGGCTGACACGCTTTCCTTCCCCGTGCAATGAGTGGACTTTCATGGACTCCCTCTATGGAGGTTTCGTGACAGCATCATTTCTCTGCTCAGTGCAGCCACTTGCTCCATGACAAAGCCATTACGCCTCAGCCAGGCTCCGCCGAGCGCCGGCGCCGTGCACCGCACGCACCCTCTTTGGAAATCCTGCCTCCTTCACATCCATCTTCCTGCAGCTGCCGTGGCTCATTTATCAAGTAAGAGACCGTGGCCATGAGTCCACGGAAAACTTCCCCGCCTTAGCCAGGTGGGAAGAGCTTTCCCGGTCTAAAGTCCCACCTGTGGCATCTCTAATTGCTGCTGCATTTCCCATAAGCTGTGATGGGCTTTAAAAAAAAAAAAAGAAAAAGCTTTCTGAAATTTCCCACTCGGAGGAGAGCAAAGTGTCACCGAAGCCTGGTGACCACAGCACGGCCAGCGCAGCCTCCAAATGACCACGGAAGTGGCAACTTCTTTCATGGAGGGAGAAATTAACCCTCCAAAGAGAAAGCGGTGACCTTCTCGTCTGCCTTCCTCTCCTCCTTCTTCAAATGTTGCTGCAACCAGCAAAAACTCTCTCATTTTCTATGGAGGCACAAATTGCTCAAGAAGTGCAGCGAGGCTCTGGCCGGGGCTTGGCCACCGTGGGGCTTGGCACGTCGGGGAGCTCCAGAGCTGGGGATGAGCTGTGGCCTTCCCTCTGCTGGGGCTCCACTGGACGAAAGGACTCAGCTTTTGCTTTAATTACTCCAAAATGGTTTCACTTGGAGAAAAATAAAATATTTAGCAAAGACCTGTGGCTTTGGCAAAGTAGGATTAAATTTTTAGGTGCCTGCAAAATTTAATTGGCATCAGTGTAGGACAGTTTCTGCCTCTGAAAACAAAAAGGGCTTTCCTGATGAGTAGGGCAACTAAAATGATTAAGGGATTTATGAGAAATGGCTCAAAGAGCTGGGGCTCTTTAGCCTGGAGAAGAGAAGGCTGAGGGGAGACCTTATCTATGTTTACAAGTACTTAAAGGGTGGGTTGAAGGAGGATGGAGCCGGACTCTTCTCAGTGGTTCCCAGTGACAGGACGAGGGGCAACGGGCACAAGCTGGAACATGGGAAGTTCCACCCAAATATGATGAAAAACTTCTTTGGGGTGAGGGTGGCAGAGCCCTGGAAGAGGCTGCCCAGGGAGGGTGTGGAGTCCCCTTCTCTGGAGATCTTCAAGCCCCACCTGGATGCTCCTGAGTGATGTGCTCTGGGCAGCCCTGTTTTGGCAGGGCAGTTGGACCGGATGATCTCTAGAGGTCCCTTCCAACTCTGACAATTCCGTGATTCCATAGCCTGACCTTTGGAGAGCTATCCCTTTCTAGTGTCCTCAGTGTTGCCCAGGGACCAGCCTGGGCTGGTGGCCCTTCATGCCTAGGCTCCCACCCCAGTCTGATAGCACCAACCACCTCAGATCCAGCAATGCTGCCGGTGGCACAGCCCCTTCACTCTGTCCTGGGAGAAACTGGCCACTGTGATATGGATGGGCAGCAGAGAGGGCTGATGTCCAGCAAAGGGCCATGAAGATGCTCAGAGGGCTGGAGCACCTCTCCTATTAAGAGAGGCTCAGAGAGTTGGGGGGGTTCAGCCTGGAGAAGAGAAGGCTCCGGGGAGACCTTTAGAGCCCCTTCCAGTCCCTCAAGGGGCTCCAGGAGAGATGGGGAGGGACTCTGGATCAGGGAGGGGAGCCCTAGGAGGAGGGGGAAGGGTTTGACACTGAGAGAGGGGAGATGGAGCTGAGATGTGGGGAAGAACTTGTTTGGTGTGAGGGTGGTGAGAGCCTGGCCCAGGTTGCCCCGAGAAGCTGTGGCTGCCCCATCCCTGGAGGGGTTCAAGGGCAGGTTGGAGGGGGCTTGGAGCAACCTGGTGTGGTGGGAGGTGTCCCTGCCCAGGGCAGGGGGTGGCACTGGGTTGTCTTTAAGGTCCCTTCCAACCCAAACCATTCTGTGATTCTATGATTCTATGTGCCAGGGACAAGATGGAGGTGGTCAGCATGGATGGGTCACGCTTGTCTTCAGCAAATTCTGGCCCATCTCCAGCTCTGATCCCATCACCTGATGGGGATGGCAGATCCTCACAGCTCCTCAGCGCCTGCCTTTGAAGGAGCCTGGTCCTGGCAGACATCTCTAACTTCCCTGCATTTTTTTGCATGGACACTGGCTTTGCGGCCTTCATTTTGTGACGGCCAGTAAACTGCCCTCTCCTAGTCCCCATCAGCGCCTGAAAGCCATTCCTTCCCTAGGTGTGAGCCTGGCTTGGCCCCTTCCTTGGCCATGTCCCTCCCAAACAAGGTCCCCAGGACGAGGTACACCCCAGGTCAGATGGGATTCCTCCAGAGAGGGAGAGAACAAAGCACCCCGTAGGACATAGGATGGTGCCTACGTGGCGAGGAGACAAGCAAGGAGCACCCATGACAACTGTACACACCAGGGGAGAAGCTGGAGGGGGGGCACATATCAGATTATAATGGCTAAGCTGCTAATTATCCTTTGCCAGTCTTGCAGAAAATCTGTTCTCTCTCACGCATGCATAGCAATGTGCGCCCCTGCTCCCTTGCTTTTTAAAATGATGTTTTATGTCTGAATAAAAGGAAAGGATGGTTAAATTGCGCTATTCAAAGGGATGGAGACCAATTGTCCCGCTCAGGGATTTTCCCTTCAGGCAGCAGTTCTGTGGATGCTGTGTGTGCCGGGCTGGGCTCTGCAGACACCCGGGGCTCAGTTTGCCCTGCCTGTACGTTTTAGTGCTCGGCACCGGCGGGAGTCGAGCTGTCCAGGCTTCTGCTCCTTCCTCTCGGGCTGTACTTTTCCTGTTGATGCCGGCAGCTTTGCCAGAGCTTGGGAAACAAGATTTCACTTCGCTCTCATCCCTGGAGCAGAAACTCGCAAATGCCAAGAAAGAAATTTAGAGAGGTTGAACCACAACCTTGAAATCCAGAGAGCTGGATTCAGGTCTGGCATAGCTGGAATAATCTGCCAGCCTTCCTTCCAAGAGAAACTCCTGCTGCTGAGATCAGAATCAATCATCTGATGAGTTTTAAAACATAACATGTCTCCTCCTCGCTGTCCTCTGCTGCTGCACCAGCTCTTAGGTTTCCAAACCTACATGTGCTACCCCAGTTCTGCCTTCCCCAGAGTGGCTGCCTTTCCAATAATTTAATGGTTTCCTTTTTCAGCCAACCTTGTCAATGCAAAGAGCGAGTTTTCCATTTCAGGATTAATCTCCCCAACTCCACTCTTCCCAAAGGCTTACACAGACATTAAAGAGGTAACTCTTTGCTTTCCGGCAGGCAGAAAGCCTCTCTGGCACCACCTGACTGAATTAAACAGAGACATCAAAAGAACCCGTCAAATTCAATGTGACCAGACGGCGAGTGGAAGTCAGAGAAGCACCGAGGCAGAGCAGAGACTCAGGCTGCTGCTGCGGCGGATTCAAAAGAGGACAAACCCCGTGGAGATTTTCCCCTGCAAGGGAAGAGAGGATGAAAGCACGAGGTTCAAGCAGTCCCTGAATACACAGGATGGCAGTGAGGACAATCATGGCAGGGCTGTGCGGCTGCTCGGTGGTACTGGGACCCGCTCCGCCGCCCACCCGCCGGGTCCCTGCTGTGCTCAGTGTCTCGGGGGACAGCAGGGGCGGGGGTCCCAGGGACCCTACAACTGCTTTACTGGCCATGGTGGGCATGTGGCCCCCCTCCCAGGCACATGCTTCATTTCCACTCAGCTCCACACAACCCTCCGGTTGCAAACACACCCGGTTCCATCCACTCCCCTCCATCCGCCCGCAGGCAGGTGAGATATGCAGCACGAAGCCGCAGTGAATCCATAAAGCAGACTGCCTTGATGTAAAAAGTGAACTTATATGAATATAAATCAGGCAGGCTCTGATACACAAGGTTGCTATGACAGGGATACTTCAGAGTATTTCAGTTAATTAGTATTTAATTAACTTTAATGCCTTGAAAAACTGTACAAGCCATCCAGGTTGGTCTGTATGTTGTCACTCACGGTCCCCACCTGTTTAGGCAGCTCACCCCAGCCAATTTTTGGTTAAAGGGAAGCTGCAAAGTGAAATGCATTATTAACTCGACCTCTATAATCCTCTCGTCGCGTCTCATGAGATGCTTTTTAATACCGAGCCTTCCAAGATGAAACATATGGAGATGCCTGGGATGAAAGAGAGACGGTAACATGGTGGTGTTTCAAGCGAATGCCTGGGATCACCGATGGCCGGCGAAGGCTGGAGGGGACACGGTGCGATGGGGGGGACGGCTGGGAGAGCCCCAGGCAGCGCAGGGTGCTGAGTGCTGGGGCGGTGGAAACCAGACCCTTCCCCCGGGGGTCCACAGACATCCCTGCCGGGCTGCGGCTGGGGAGGTGCAGGCAGGAGCACGGGTGCATGGAGATGGGCAAGCTGAGCCCTTTGGGAGCGCTGGCACTGACACAGGGCGTGTGGTGGGGTCGGGGAGACCTCCCTGCCGCGTGGGAGCCGTGGGATCCTCAGAATGGAAGGGTGGCTCCCAACTGGAGCCCGACGGCGTGAGGTTGAGACTCCTGCTTTTCACTCCTGCTACACTTGCTGAAGCCACACAGCCCCCTGTTGCCTGGCTGCCCCCGGGAGTGACAGTGACATCCCTCCGGAGCCGGGTCCAGCCAGAGGCGTTTGAGGCTGCAACAACAACCCACCAGCCCTTGGAGGGGAGGTTACAGTCACCAGTAACAACATGGGCAAAGGGAGACATGGAGGGTATTACAGGATGGAGCCATCTTCCCCAGATCTCAGACACCACCAGCCCAGAAGACATCCTGAGGGCAATAAGCAGGAGAGAAGCCCAAGCTGGCATGCGGGGAGAGAGCTCAGGAGAAGAGGGAGATCAAGGGAGAAGAACAAAACCCTTCAGGAGGAAGGATTGCAAGACTGCAGCTGCAAATCCACCAGCTGGAGGCACAGCACAGCTCGTCCCCCTTCTCCCCATAACAGTGCCCTGAGCCCCGAGACAACTCACTGTCCCCCAGCAAGCCAGCTGCCGCCCCCAGGAGCGGGTCTGGATGAGTATAAACCCAACAAAATATAAGGACAAACCCCAAGCATGGCGGCAGGAATTACAGGAAGCCTTCGGGTTGATAGGAACTCCCAAATCTACAACAGTTTCTCCCAAGAGGTCACTCTGTGACCACATGTGGCCACCCTGGCAGTCGGGGAGAGGCGGTGGGAGCCGGGCTCTCTGCTCGGCGGGCGTGAGAACCCTGGCAGCGCTGCCCGGGGGCGCCCCATTAGATTAAATGTAAAAAAGCAGTAACAGCTGGAGACGAAATCTAATTTTCTGAGGAAAAATAAATATGAATAAAATCGAATGTGGCTGCTGTGTGAATGAGTTTATCCTCTGTCAAGCACTTGTTACCGCTGTGGCGTGGCCTCTGTCACACGGTGGAGGGTGGGCGATGCTAACGTGTTTTCCTCCCTGCCCGTTCTGCCACGGCCGAGTGTCTGCCGAAGGAAACAGCTCTGAGTGCCTTGGGCTTGCAGGTGCCCGAGGTAGAGAGTGCGAGGATTTAATTTTAACGGTTGTTTCCAGTGCGGGGTTCATTGACTGGGCAAGGACAAACCAACACCCCGTTGGCCTCTCGCAGCCACGTCTCCTCCAAGCTGCCTTCCCCTGCGCTTGCAAGCAAACCGCTGGTCAGAAATGGTAGCTCTGAGGTGACCGTCCCACCTCCCCTGGTGACCAAGCCAGGCAGAATGGAGAAGCCTCTGCTGTGCCCAAGGTGGGATGTTCACAGGACACTGTCTGCAGCGGGGACACCGGGCACACAAGCCGGGTGAGTGCTGGGATGAGGGGCTACCACAAGCCAGAGAAGCGTCCGGTGGCCACCCCAAGCCAAGCGGGCATCCAGGAAGATCCAGGCAGGATTCCCCGATGGGTACACACCAAGACCGGCACTCGGGGCTCACACCAAGTCCCTCCAGCCAGGCAGGAGAACAGGCAGTGTGGGGAGAAGCGATCGCATGGTTAGCTACAGAGCAGTCGTGGACCAGAGAGCTGGAAGCAGCCAGGGAGGGGGTGACGCGGCACAAAGCTGCCAATCTGCTGAAAAGCAGCTTTTTTTGCAGGTATGAGCCCGGAATGATCCTTCACTGGACAAAACAGGTCCTAATCCTATTTTTACGCTGCGGTAGTAAATGTGCCCTACAATACCCAGTGTGGCTTTTACAGGGAGAGAGACATCGCAGACAGAAAAGGAGAAAAACATCCTGGGTACAGCAGCCAAATTGATACAAGGACTAGAGAGGATGACTTATGGGCAGAGACTAAAGGAATTTAATTTGTATAGCCTAGAAAGATGATGCCTGAGGGGGAACATGATAACACTATATAAATATCTAAAGGGCAGTTGTATGAAGAAGGGGAAAAAAAGTGACGCATTCACCAGCCGTGGGAGTGATGTGATGGACCGAAGAAGGGAACAGTTTCCCAGGGGAGCAGGGTGGCTGTTACAGCCTGGTGGGCAGAGAGTGGAGCATGGAGCCCACACGTGGTCCCAGCCGTGGCAAGGGCTGGCAGGAGGAGGGTTGGGAAGGAGCAGCCTGGTACAAGCAGCAAAGGGGGCGTTCATGGCCCTGATGCGGGACAGGGATGGCTGCTCTGCAGGGGGGTCGGGGTGGCACCTTCCCCTGCAGACACCGGTGGGTGACAACGGAGCTGTCACCATGGGGTGTATCAGCAGCTTGTCTTGCTGGCACAGAGCTCCCACACGGCTCTCGGTGGCCAGGCAGAGCCAGACCTGTCCCCTTCCCTCTGCTCTCTCGGCTTTCCAGAGGATGCCTGAGGACCAAGGCACCCAAACCCCTAATCCTTTCTAGCACAGCTTGCCCAGAATCCCCCCCTCAAAATTTCAGGCTCAGGCTGATCTGCTTCTGCTTTGACCAGTAGGAAACCCACCCGGGCTGGGGTCTCTTCGTGGGTGTCCTTGGAGCAGACAACAAAGATAACATCCCCAGGCCCGCCTGTTTGAGAAGAGCACAACAGCCGCAGTGGTCCCAAAATCGGAAAGGAGTGAGGTACATTGATGTCTGTGCCCTTTTCCCCTCTTTTCCTTGCAAATTTGAGTTGCTTTTTACAATCACATTTGCTGCTGCTTCTTCTTAAAAAGAAGAAAGATTTTTCTCTCTGCCGTTGCCATGCGAAAAACCCACACAAACAACAGGAAAAACTGGCTACCTCTACGCAGAAGCCAGCACAGCGACTGCAGAGCGACTGTCACACAGGCAGCAGCCTAAAAAAACAGGGAGAAAAATAGATTTTTCCCTTCAGCCCTTTCAGACACATGACTTGGAGACTTATTATAGTAATAACAGGCAAAAGATTTTTTTCAGAGGAGAGGCCGGTCTCCATTTGTTTCTTCCTTACATTGGTGAAGTCCCTTCACCAATTTAAATGGGGCAGACTCTGCTTTCAGCTGCCCTCCTTTAGAGCCCGGCAGCCGTGTGGTAACAAACCTCCCGACATAAGGAATCCCTCAGACATAGGTCCTTACTGTGGGGGAAGCCCACCCTGTGGGGCAGAGCCTTTGTGAGACGGTGTTCAGTTAAACCTGCCATTAATTGCTCTCTACCTATTACAGCTAATTTGCTTGGCTCGGAGCCCTGAGCGTTCTCCATAAACACCAGTTTACCCAACAATGCGGTGCAAACCACCGGAGTGGGGTGTTGTGGCACCGGTGGCTCTCCTCCTCCCACCAGGACACACAGAGGGGTCTCGCCCCCCACATCCACCCCCCTCAGCGCTGGGGAAGGACCGCGGAGGCACAGGGCTGGGAGGCAGGAGCTCCAGCAGGAGATAAGCCTTTGGGATGATTGTCCTTGTACTCGCTTATCTCCAGAGGGCTAAAAACAAGAACATGTTTGGATCTGCACATTTTCAAGTGCATCTGTAATTACCCACGTTACCAGGAGTAGATGAATCGGAGATGCTGACACTCCATTGAAGCACAGTGCCCTTTAATTCCTGCCCAGCCAGCTGTGGGTTGTCATGGAGACTACATCTGTCACCATTTGTTCACGGGCCTTTTAAATTACCCAAACTAGCCAGACCTTTCCTGTTTTGGTGTGTGCCCATCCCCGATTTCGCCCTCCCCTCTCTTCTTCTACACCAGGAAGGTGGGTGATTCCCACTGGAGGTGCCGGAGGCGCTGCGGGGCAGCCACCACCGTGAGTCCAAGCCAGCCCTCCTCCCTACTGACCTCGGGCTGGAGGGGACACAGGGAGTTTTGTGCCCGGAAGGTGCTTCAGCTCTGGTGGGCTTCAAGCAGGAGTAGGTACTGGCCCAGGAGCAGAGATGCCCCATGCCGAAGTTACTCTGATTGATACCAATGGTTATTCTGGATTTCCATCACTAATCAGGAGCAGACCTGTGCCCAGCACTGCTACAGCTGATATCGAAGTCATTCTGGACTTGACTAATCCCTTCCCAATCTGAGATGCTATGTGATGGTCTCTGTATGGATTCTCCCTACACCTTCTGCCTACAGCTCAATGGCTCTGACCCACCAGCTCCTTCTCTGCTGTGCTGCAACCACGGTACAGACATCTGGCAGAGTCCTCCCCGAAGTGAGGGACTGGAAGGAATGCTCAGCTCGGGTGGCCACAGTAAGTCAGGAAACACTCTGTTCACTGCTACGGACCTTCCTCGCAGCATTCCCCTTCCTTGTTTTCTGATACAGACCTACAAGACTTGCTTGGGCTCTCGGCCACCCTTGGCCTCGCCACGGGACAGGGAAGCACGGGAGGGTGTCCAGCTCCCCTGGCCCCCTGCTCCCAGCCACTCGTAGTCCCAGCAGGTCTGGGAGGCTGAGCGCCGTCCGTCCACATGCAGACACTGCTCACAGCAGGAAGAGAGAGCTTAAACTCATGACATCTCTGAAGCACAGCAGCCCAGCGAGGCAGAGGACGCCTGGTGCCCAGTGCCCCGGGCTGGCAGAGAGAAGGCCAGTGTCTTTCCTGCGGGGGGGGATGCCACTTGCTGTGTGGCTCAGTCTCAGCTATCCACACTTTTCTCAGCGTGCCTCAGCTTCCCTCTAGCCCCGCTGAGCTGGCTTGGGGTGGGACTGTCAGGCTCACCTCACTCATCCCTGGATGGCCTTTGGAGCCCCGGGAGGGTGGGTGCTGCCGGGGCAGTGTACTGTGTGTGCCACACAACAGCAGCCTGGGGCTGGCTATTTCCAGCAGCCAGGGAAGGGGGAGGGCGTTTCAGCGCCTGGGCACAGCAGACAATTTATAGCCCGATGCTAAAAGGAACAACAGCGACAAAAAAGAGATACCAGGGCAAGCGTCACTCTTCATTTAATCCTGATGGATCTATTCTAGCAAAGCAGTGGATAAAGCGGGCTGCCAACACGTGTTCGCTTCCCGGGGCCATCCCCAGACACCTTCGGTCTGGTGAGTCAGACCCGTTTCCCCGAACCACCCTTGCTCTCCAGCCCAACCCGAGCTGCTCTGGGGACAGAGCCACCACCGGCAGGAGCACCAGCCGGTGCAGGACCTCACCCCCCATGTCCGACATCAAACTGGATCCACCAAAACCTCCGAGGGCTGCTTAAAGACTCATGGGCTTGACCCAATGAGTGGAGGTTTTTCAAAGGTTGCTCCGGAGGGTGGAAGCTGGCATGGGAAAATGAGGTACCGCTCAGTCTGGAGCCTGATCCACACACGGGGATCATCAGTGGCTGAAGTAAAAGCTGGACCTACAACGTTTTTCACGGTAGCCCATGAAGGCCTCACCACCTCATTCTCCAGAGCCACATGACTTTACTACTTCTGCCACACTTCTGCTCTTTCTGTTAAACTGAAAAAACAGAGGGGATCACGAGTGACCTGCAAATTTGCAGTCCTGGAAGGTGCAGGGAGCTGGTCCGAGGGGCCATGGGTGTTTGCTGCTCGTCCAGGGCAGTCCATGGGAGGTCGGGGCCATGCGCGGAGGAACGGGCACATTTGCTATAGTCAGGAGCTGGGTGTGCAGGGGAAGAGGGCAGGGGGAGAAGCAGATGATAGAATCACGGAGGTGGTGGTGGTGGTGAGGTAGACCTGTACAGCAGCAGAGTGTTTGGAGGTTACAGAGATGATGAAGGGATTGGAGCATCTCTTTGATAAGGGAAGCCTGAGAGCCCTGGGGCTCTTCAGCGAGAGAGAGGGATCTCATTGAGGGGATCTCATTGATTCTGAGCAATAGCTAAAGGGTGGGGGGCAAGAGGATGGGGTCAGGCTCTACTCAGTGGTGCCTGGGGTCAGGACAAGGGGCAACGGAAAAAGCTGGAACATGGGAAATTCCATCTGAATATGAGGAAAAACTTCCTTTCTGTGAGGGTGGCAGAGCCCTGGAAGAGGCTGCCCAGAGAGGTGGTGGAGTCTCCTCTGGAGACATTCAAACCCACCTGGACACGTTCCTGTGGGACCTGCTCTGGGTCCATTCTGCGATTCTGTGGGGTCCTTCACCTTACTACAGCAGCAATGGAAATGCTGTAGAGGAAAGGTATTAGACCCAAGGAAGGGCCAAGGTAGAGGGAGCCCTTCCAGGGGTTCCAAAGGCCCAGGACAGTCTGCCCAGGCCTCCCGAGCAGACATCAGCCTGGAGGAGCAGGATGGAGCTCCGACCAGATGTCTTCTGGATCAAGAATGTTTTAACCTGAACTTAAGCCTGTCCTGAGGCGCAGGCAGGATCTCTTTGGTGTGCCTGGCAGGAGGCCACCTCAGGCAAGGAAACCCCAAGCTGGCCAATATCAGAAACCTCCCCCTTCCAGCCCACCCTGGCATTGGGCTCCATGGCACCAGTTACGTGCCCCAGCCCCAGGAAGAGCCTTCCAGCCACCTCCCCGACTCCTCTGCACAAAACACACCCAGGGTGCTGGAAATAAGGTGCTGACCACTGGTGAGCCCACCCCACGACTCAGCACGGGGTGTAGACCTGACCCCAGGGCCATGGGGCTTCAGTCAGGGCACTGCTGGAGTTGGGCTTCTTCTGGGCTTTTACTGCCAGTGCACAGCACTCTTCACATCACTGCAGAGCAATGGAGAACGGAATGGGCTCAGAGAGAGCCAGGGAAGAAATGCCATGTATGTCTGCCCGAGCAAGCCCTGAGGAGGTGGAGACAGCATGTCTGAACTGGACCAAGATGGCCCAGAAGGACTGCACCAGTCAGGGGATCTAGATCAGGACCATGGAAGAAGCTCCACCTCTTCCCTGCAATGAGGGATCCTGCCTTTTTCATCCTCGGGTCCTCCTCTGCCCCAGGGAAATCTGCCGCCCCCGAGGAGGGAGTGCAGCTCGGCAGGAGCTGTGTGCTGCAGCAGCGCATCGCCCCTCTGCTGGCATGGCACTGCACCAGGACAGTCCCCGCGACCCCCCCTTCTCCACCTGGGCAGAGGGGACATCAGGTCCCACATCCTACCTGCTGCCGAGAGGGATCTGTTCATTACAGAATCACAGAATCACTGAGCTCTATGGGGTTGGAAGGGACCTCTGGAGATCACCCAGTCCAACCACTTGCCGGAGCTGGGCCACCCAGAGCAGGTCCCACAGGAACGTGTCCAGGTGGGGTTTGAATGTCTCCAGAGAAGGAGACTCCACCACCTCTCTGGGCAGCCTCTTCCAGGGCTCTGCCACCCTCACAGGAAAGAAGTTCCTCCTCATGTTTAGGTGGAACTTCTTATATTCAAGTTTGTGCCCATTTCTTCTTGTCCTGTCACTGGGCACCACTGGAAAAAGACTGGCCCCATCCTCCTGCCACCCACCCTTTAAGTATTTATAGGTGTTGATCAGATCCCCCCTCAGCCTTCTCTTCTCCAGACTAAAAAGTCCCAAGTCCCTCATCCTCTCCTCGTAAGGGAGATGCTCCAGGCCCCTCATCATCTTTGTAGCCTTAAGATTTCCTACCTTTATTTTCTTCCCTCACACCCTTCATGGCTCCAGGACCCTCTGCCATCTGGGCACTCATCACAGCATGTTCTGCCCCTTTCTGTCCTCAAGTCTGGCCCAGACCTCGCTGTTTGCAGAGACTGGGCAAACGGGAGCACAGAGAGGGGAGTGGGAAACGCGGGCAGGCATTTGCAGAGCTGTGGCCAGGAGGGTCTGTTTGAACATCTAGTTAGATCGCAGCAAACTTCCAGAATGGCAAAGCTACAGCCCTGTCACCCCCTCGAGACATCGGGCCATGCCTGGATTGCTGTCTGATTCTGATCTACATAATTCACCATAATCCTTAAAACTGACTCAAGCAATGAGGTTCATTGCACAGCTCACTGGATTTAATCCACCACTCCAGCGGTGCTAACGAAGCTAATGGCATCGGCAGAGAAGGAACACATGTATAGCTCGGAGGCAGAGATAAAGCATTAATCCGACCATATGCTTTCAGCCCGCTTTACTCTTCCACCCTCACCCCAACGCCCCTTTGCAGCGCTGGGGGAGACCAATCCCAGTGGGAGGAAAGCGAAGGGAGGAAGATGGTCCCCGTGGACACCTCTGCACCCGCAGCCCGTGGCGGCGCAGCCACAGCCCTGGGCAGGGCTCGCTGGGACCAAGCGGGAGCTGGGATTCTGTGCGAGGGGGAGGGAGCAGCTCCCGGTCAGAGACGTGGCCCCGGGTCCCACTTCCAGACACAGTCCATCTACCCTGACCCACCACGCTGAGACCCACCAGGCTGACAGGACACGGAACCTGGTGTGTGCGCAGCTTCCCAGTAACACCCCTTTTCAAACAACCCCCCCACATGCCTGGCACTGCCCCTCGCTGTCACCCGCCGCCAGTGACATTCACCACGGGCGCAGCACAACCCCACAGACCCGTGTCCCCCTTGGGAGCACCAGTTGGTCCCCACCTCACCCCCAGCCCCGAGACGAGAGGGCGAGGGGTGGCTGCAGGCAGAGGGAAAGCCCAGGGCGTAAGAGCCATTCTCACCTATCTTGGGGAGAGCAGAGATGTGTCTGCAGGATGGAGATGGGCCCACCAGCCTGCCCGGGTACCTGACGTGCATTCCCACAAGGGAGGTACAAGCAGCACCCACTTTCCTGCCAGTTTTCGCCTGTGGACAGCTGGGGATGGGTGTCATTACTCCTGTGCACGGCACCCGGTGCAGTGCAGGGCAGCGCTGCCCTGCAGGACATTGCTCCTGCCCTGCCAGACACCACCTCAGACCTTCGGGCGGGTGGTGTGTAATGGGAGAGGGAAGGTGAGGAACACCCTAAAAGCCCCTCCACAGCCTGTCACCCCGGGGCTGGGCTGGGTGCTGGGCGGGAGGAGGCAGGACTGTTTTCAGAGAGGCTTCTGGGGAGCACAGAGCTCAAGGAGGATGGGGGTTCTTTAGGGAGCAAGGGGAAGGAGACTGCCCCATCTCTCCTGGGAGGGCGAGCCCAAGCATCTGCAGCTCCTTCTGCCACCGTACTGGGAAGAGAGTGACTCGGGAGAGCCAGGCACACAGCGACCATCCCTCCGGGAACAGCCCCCTTGGCTTTGGCAGCTGTCGAAAAGGGGCTTGAGCCACCACCCAGCAAGGAAACCACCCGTGTCCTTCAGCCCTCGAAGCCCGGCCGGTGCCTGCGCTGTCCCGGCTGCAGGGAGCAAACCCCACCATTGCTGCCCGTGGGATCTGTCAGCAGGGAAAGGTGCTCTGCAGAGGCAAAGGCATTCAGAGCCCAAATTAGCCGCACTGGGCTCAATCTGAGATTTTGACAGCGGATGCCAAATTTATTTCCAAATGCACTCTGGAAATGTCACCGTGCTGGTCGGAAGGAATCGGGTACATGCTCCCTTTTAAATAGAACCAAGCATATGGGAGGAGGATGATTAGATTGCTTCCAAGCTGCCAAATTTCTTTGCTGCAGCTAAAAATCTTCCCCAAAATGTCCCAGCCCACGGTGTTTCAGAGCACTGAAGTCTGTGCCGAGACTTTTCCATTGACAGTTGTGCTCTAAGCAAGAAAACATCCCTCCAGTGAGGTCCCAGGTGGTCCCAGCTCCCAGGAGGCTGGGGGCTCTCTTTTCCCAGCTGGAGGCAGGGTCAGCAGCCCAAAGTGCAAAGCAGCAGCGCTGTGATGTCCCCCATCACAGTGAAGGGATGGCCTTGGGATCACCCAAGCCTTTCGTGTCCCACTGAGAGACTGAGAAGGGCACAAACAGCTACTCTGTGCCTGGCAGGGGGTTTCCTTCTCTCTGTAGGCAACACCAGAGCTTCGCAAGGGAGCAGACAGCATGGTGGCCTTCCCAGGAGAGGACACGTGGTCAGCACCAGTTTCCAAACCTGGGGACGGTGCCCCCTCCCACGTAGCCTGCTTGAACGTCTGCCAGCCCAGTGTGGGGGACAGCTGAGACCAAGCACACACTGTCCCTTCAAAACCAGCCTCCACCAGCCATCCTCATTTCCCCAGCAAGAAAGCAAAGTATGCCTGGACCTAAGGGGACCAGGAATGGTGTCCTCCCGTCTGGTGGAGGACTAACCTGTGACACCTTTGTGTCCTCCAGGCCGTCTCTCTAGTGCCCTGTTGCCAAAGCATCCACCCACTTTCTCCAGTAACACACCGATCTGCTGGATCAAGGACACTGTCTTACAGCTGCTTCTACCCCCTCCATAGTGCTTTTCCTGCCTGGGATGCCATGGAAGACACCAAGTGAAGCCAGCAAGTCCTGTCCCAGCTCAGCAGACTGGGAGAACAAAGCAGGTTGCAAGGAGGCAGCAAACCCCAAACCAGCTGAGAGCAGAGCATCACCTCCTCCACGTGATCCACCCTCAGAGGTGGCCTCAGAGGGTCCCAGCAGGAGTGTCACACATCCACCCGGCAGGCTCGGGGTCCCAGAGCCAGGACCGGACCCAGAACATGCTGTAGGACCAAAGGACAGAAGCTGGAGGACTGTTTTGAGCCCAAGTAGCTCAAGCGAAGTGGCACAGCTGCTCCCAGCTCTGCTCTCAGCCCACACGCTGCTAAGTGGCGGGTGGGAGGTTTTTCTCTGCATTGCAAATCCCTTCTTACGCGAGTGCTGCAGTGCTGCTTGGAAGGAAAACAACCACTCTTGGAGAGAAAGCAAAGGGGTCCAGAACAACACCGGCACCTTCTCCTGCCCAAGGCAGGTCCTGGAACTGGCCCCGGGAGAGCCTGGCTCTGTAGATAAAGCTAAAGCTCCCCGCGCAGGCAGCCTGGCTTGGGGGCAGGATCCGTCCGTTCCCCTCTCCCTGCGCTCGTCTCTGGCACAGCCAGCCCCAGCCGAGCTCTCTCTTCAAAGCGGGGAAGCGGGAGGAGAGGAGGAGAAGGCAGAGGGAAGGTTTTCCAGGTCTGCGGAGGCTGGCTGGCAGCGGAACAAGAGCTGTGAGAAACGGTGGGAGCAAAGCGCTGGCGGCGCGTGGCTGCAGCCCCTCTGCGGCGTGGGCCAGGGCAGATGCACAGGCGGTGGCCAGCAGTGGCCCTCGTGCTCGCCACTGTGCAACCCCTCTGCCAGACCAGCTGGAGGACCCAAACGGGGAGAAAACTGGACTCCCAGTTTTGGGATTTGGTCCCTTTTCGGCATATGGTGTTGGGCAAGCTGCTCCTTTCTGGCGGGTCTGCAGAGGGGGCCGTGCTCTGAGCCCCCTTTACCAGAGGAGCGATCACAACCCCAACCTATAGATGCGCCTCCACACGTGCACATCTCCAACACCCCACACCCGCTTCACACACCCACCACCGAGTTCTCCTGCCAGACACACAGCACCACTGGGCTACAACGACCTGTTGGGAATCCACAGCAAAACAATCCCCACCTTTGCTGGTGCACAAGTTCCCCCATCAGCAAGTTTTTGGGAGCCACCTTACACAACGTTTGCCAGGGAGAGGACGATTTTGTGCTCCCCAGCACAGGTGGTCAGGGACTGATGGAGTGTGGAAGTCCAGGGACAGCATCTGCAGGGTCCTTCACAGGTGCCAAGGCTTCAGAGGGGGTTCATCCCCTGGGTGATGAAGGGGACTGGAGCTCTGCAGAGCTGAGATTCAGTAGAAGTGCAAGGACTTTCTATAGCGAGAACCTGTTTGGAGCAGGGAGCCTCTCCCGAGGAAGGTGTGCTGCCTCTAAAAACCGTGACTCTTCCTCCCTCTAGGCCCTTGGAATCCAAGCAAAGGGGGTGGGGTGAGGGAGGTGGTGGTATCAGGAGGGCTCTCGCCAAGGGACAGCAAACACCTGCACTTTTGGTCCGGTCCGCTAATGGGGCTGTTTGTGCTGATGACAGCTTAGAAGGAGACAGGACAGAGTAAAACCAGAAAATCCTAAAAGCAAGAGACAGCAGGGAACCGTCACCAGGGCAAGGACCTGGGGGTGGATTTCAAGCACCAAGGCTTCTGACAAGAAACCGTGGGGATGCGTGGGGTGGTGTCAGACCCACCTGCCCTTGGCCAAGCTAACCCTGCAGGTCTGCCTCTGCAGCCCCATCCTCCCCACCACAGCACCCACCCTCTCTCCTCTCCAAACTTATTCAGCTCAACTTTTTATAACAGACCATTCATACACCTGTCCATCCACCTGGCCATCTGTCCTTCAGTAGTTTTCTCTTTTATCTACACACAACCTAAATCCATTGGCTGCCTGAATTGCTGTTTACCAGGGAAGGTAGCCAGGCAGCTACTAGGATCTCCGTTTATTAGCTCCGGTATGTGTCTGCAGGTTTCTCTACAGGGTAGAAGGTGTGCTCTACTTTTGTGCCAGCCAGAAGATGGATCTGCAGAGGTCTGGGCACCGACACTGCTTTGAAAACATGTGGCCTGGGGCAACAGACACCAAGCCTTTAAGTCCATCCTTTGCTTTTTATTCAGTCTCTAAGCAAGCAAGCTTCCAGAAGGAGCACAGATGCCTCCACCAGTGGCCTTTGGCGTGTAAAAAACAAAACAATCCCATAAGCTCATCACGTACAAATGTGGAAGCTGACTCTGCAAGTGGGCCAGACCCCCTCCCTTTGAAAGAAGGGCTGGAGCCTGCGAGTCAGGTGCTAGGTTTCACAACTCCATGTTGTTCGTGTTGTTCTGTTCCAGCAATTCTCCAGGCTGAACATCAGCTCAGAGCACCCTCTCCCAGCCAGCCCTCACCCCTACAGAGACTCCGCTGCTCCAGGATGCACCAAACATGGGAAAGATGGGTCCTCAGCCATGCTTGGTTACAGATGGCCTCAGGGAACGCGTTCCCCTCTTAGGAGGGTATGAGGTGGGTGTTGGGCTGAACAGCATAAATACTCACCATCCCATCCTCTTCCACCACCTCCTTCTGTACTCAAGGAAGCAAGACTTTGCAAGGCCCCTGGTCCTTCCCAAACAGGCTGGACTCTGACTTTGTACCAAGCCCTGGGGTACTCCTGCTCCCATCTACTGGCTCTGCTGGCTGCACGCAGCGATAAGCAACAATGGAGCCTTAAATTAAGCTTCTCTTCAACATACAAAAGAAGGCCATTAGGAGCAAGCTGCCTCTTCGCAGAGCTCTGTGATCTTTAATCAGCCTCACTCCTTAGTTTGTCATTTCAGATTCTCTCCCACAACACACAAAGACTCTGCCCTCCTTCTCCTGCAGGGTTGTCTCTCCTGCAGAAGATGCCCTGAGGGCTGGAGCCCCTCTGCTGTGAGGACAGGCTGAGAGAGTTGGGGGAGCTCAGCCTGGAGAAGAGAAGGCTCCGGGGAGACCCTTCCAGTCCCTCAAGGGGCTCCAGGAAAGCTGGGGAGGGACTCTGGATCAGGGAGGGGAGCCGTGGGAGGAGGGGGAAGGGTTTGACACTGAAGGAGGGGAGATGGAGCTGAGATGTGGGGCAGAACTTGTTTGGTGTGAGGGTGGTGAGAGCCTGGCCCAGGTTGCCCCGAGAAGCTGTGGCTGCCCCATCCCTGGAGGGGTTCAAGGGCAGGTTGGATGGGGCTTGGAGCAACCTGGTGTGGTGGGAGGTGTCCCTGCCCAGGGCAGGGGGGTTGGAACTCAATGATCTTTAAGGTCCCTTTCAACTCAAACCATTCTATGGTTCTATGATTTCCAACCTTCCCCAACAACATGGGAAGGCAGAGCACCCAGAGGTGGCTCGTATACCAATGAAGCACCATGCATCCCACTACTGTGTTCTGCTCCTGCGATGTGTACTTCCCAGTGGGAAAGGCAGCTCCAGAAACACGGAGACACCCACTGCTCTTCCCTCCTGACCATCAGTGAGTCACCACCCTGGATGCCCACCATGGTGACCTGACCATGCTATAATGGGTACAGGGAACCAATACAGCCGTGCAGCTACACATCAGGCTGTCCTGAGCTCTGCCAGCCACCTCCTGAGATATCACCTGCTATGTGCTGCCACCCCCAACACACTGTGCAGCCACTGCATCCCCACTCCCACCGTGGGCTTCACCACCGCACCAGTGCAGTGAGTATCTTCCAGTCACACAAGCAGGGCAGGAGCACATCCTGGGCACACACACATCCTTGACCCTGACCCTCCAGCCTCGAAGGAACACAAGTAAAGACATCCCCAGGGCTTTCCTCCTCTCACATCCAGGTCAGAGAGGAAGAACCAGGCCAGTCTCTGCCCCCATGACACGTCTTCGCCAGCGTGCGAGGCCACTGAATCACAGAATGATATGGGGTTGGAAGGGACTTCTGGAGATCATCTAGTCCAATCCACCTAACGGAGCAGGTCTACCTAGAGCAGGTTGCAGAGGAATGTGTCCAGGCAGCTTTGGAATGTCTCCAGAGATGGAAGCATGGCTTGTCCCCCCCTGACTGCTCAGCAGCCCACTGCAGGCAGGACCTGGACACGGGGGCCCAGGCTGCAAACTCCTCCATCTCAGAACTCCTGCCCTGTGCCAGAGCACCTGGCACATGGCTCTGGCCTCCCAGCATCTCCTGTGGCAGCAGTGTGGGAGCTGGACTTGGCACCGGCACTGCGATTCACCTTCCAGTTGCCAAGGAGCTACAGCGTGCCAAGAGATTCCCAGGGAGGACCATTCCTCCCCATCACTGCTCCTCTGCTCAGGAGCTAGAGGGGAGGCTGGGAGGCACGGAGGGGAGAGGCTGAGCATGCACACACTGGAGGTACATGTGGGTTTTTTTCCCTCAATCTTTCCTCGTAAAATAGAGAAGGGGGGGAAAAAGGGAAAAAAAAAAGCAAAATAAAGCAAACCCGACAACTCCAATTTCTATCTTAATGAATAAATGAAACGCATCCCAAGAGGTAATTAAGTGCTTCGAACCAAACATGTGTCACCTACATAAAAAAAAAAACAGAACCCAGAGAGAAATCAAGCAACTGCAATTAAGGGAAAGAGACAGCGGGTGATTGCCGGGGAGTGGGGATGTGGGGAAGTCCAGCCAGGGAGGGCCCTGCTCCTGCTGCCCAGCCCCCTGGCACCAGGGACTGGGGCTGGTGCTCTCACTGTGCCATGGGGGTCCCGTGGGAGAGGGGCAGCCCCACCGGTGTGGAGGCCTCCCAACACCCAGGGGTGTTCCCAGGGGTTTCTCCTACTCTAAGGACATCCCCCTCCCCATCCACCTTTGTGCCCCATGGGGACTGGGACTGTTTGCTCTCAGGTCTCCCTTCCCAAATCAGACACCAAGTGGTGTCTCACCCATCCCCCTGGACACAGCATGCAGGAAGCCCATCTGACTGCATTCCCTTCCGGCCCCTTCCCTGTCCTTGGCCCTACAGTGCGTGGGAGCTGCCTGGAGCGTCGCTGTGTCTCAGCCCTCGTCCCACCGCGAGCTCCATCTGCGATGGTAGGGTTTGCCGTCTGTGCCGGCGCTGTGCAGGAGCAAGGCTGGAGAAGGACTTTTCTGCAGCGCACCAGGGGATGTGGCTGCAGTTGTGCACGACCTCAATCCTCAATCCAGCATCACAGCCACCCCAGGTACACAGCCCACCCCTCCGTACACGTATGCTTGACCTCCATCTTCATCCCCAAATCTCCTTCAGACCTCTGCACCACTTGCCAGAGCCCCGATGTTAAGGAAGAACCTCCATGTATGCCAGCCTGCAGAAAACCACATTTCTCTTCTTTCTCAATGACCCCAGAAGGCTACAAAGACACTCTTTTATTGGCCCGCAGGGTGAGCAAAAAGATCAACTTGTTTAAAAAACATCATGGATTTTCTTGTGACAACAATTCAAAGAAGGGTTTCAGAAGTTGCTGTACTAAGAAAGCCATGTGCTGTGAGGGTCATGAGCTCTCTGGCAGCCTGTGCTCCTTGGAGAAGCCGTTACCTACTTCTAAGTGGCATCAGGGCCAGGACAGAGCACCCCCACCAGTCCCTGCACTGTCTCCCACATCTTGGGGTCCCACAGCTGCTTGCTATTGACCGAGGCTCCAGGGCTGTGAAGGAAAATCCCTTGACATGCTCTTGACACTTATTGGATTTTATGACCATCTTCTCCCTTTGGGAGGCCAAATCAAGACCTTTTGAATGTTTGGGTTTGGCTGAGCTGCTGAAGGAGCCCGTGTCACATCCTGGGACGTGGCAGGAGATCTTTCCTGACATGGGGAAGGCATGTGATGTATTCCTCCTGTACACCTTGTCTATACACTGCCTCTCAAGTGTCTGCTGCTTTCAGAACAAGTTTCTTCCCAATGGACCTTAGCAGGTGCGACAACACTGCCTGCAGCCAGAGCTCTGCCCTTTGCACAAGCTCTTCTCTCTCCCTGAGGGAGAAATCCAGGCTTTCCATGTTCCTGAGAGCTGCAACCCTTCCTTGCAGAAGCCTTCTTCTCCAGCTCACCGGTGGGGTTCAAACATCTGCATCCTCCTCTAGTTCACCTCACCCTGAGTGAGTCAGGGACCTTGGGGACCACCCCATGTGTAGCTGAACTCACGGTCATGGGCTAACAACAGCGAGCAGAAAACAAACCATGGTGAGGGGCAGTCCCACGGATCCCACTGCGCCTACACCTGGTGTGTTTAGGTGCCTCCTGGGTCTGCTTGCCACTTGGCTCCTGGCTGACCTGCTCTCCATGGGCTCTGCCCCGCAGTCACAGCAGGAGCCTGGATGCTCCCATGCTCCGGCATTTCTCCAGCCACTGCCCAGTGTCACAGCCATCACCCGGAGCGGGCACTGTCACAGCTCTCCCTGTCCCCAGACATGCACGTCACCCAGGCCAGGCCAGCACCTCATATCAGCTCATCTGGGCACCCCAAACAGCCCCCCATTACCTCCTACCCCCCCTGCGGTACCTCTGTTTTGCTGCCACTGGGTGCTCAGGCTCTCTCTTCACCTCACAGGGCAACAGCATCCCGAGAGGAGAAGCCCACACCATCCCAACACCCACAGGCTCCTCTCGCCCCAAGGGAACCCCTCGGAGCAGGGTGGTCACCCCACGGGGGTCCTGCCTCAGCCCCTGCCCTGCCTGCAGAGCCCAGAGCACTCACAGTCCGGACGCTGCTCCCCGAGGTGACTCTTCTGCCAGGACGCTGCCGTCATTCGCGAGCTGGAGGATGTTGGTGGTCCATGCGGGGTGGGCAGAGCCAGGCGGCAGCTCGGTGACCGTGCTCACCAGGATCCTTGGGCTGAGAAGGGCAAAGACAAGTGTGAGTCCAGGGAGGTATGGATTAACCCCAGTTCCTTCCCCATCACGAAAGAGTCATCCTCCTCCAGTCTTCCCCTGCCCCAGATCCCTTCAGGCCAGTGAGGGAGGGATCCAGCAGAGATGTTCCTGCTCCAAAGTACCCAGACCCCAGATGCACCACCCCCTGCCAGGTTCAGAGTACACCCATACCCAGCATGACCCACAAGCACTTCTCTCCACCAGACCTCCCCGGCCCCCCATGTGCCCCTGCCTTCCCTGGGAACACACTGAGGCTGACCCACAGGGCACCCATCAGAAGGATTGGGCGAGCCCTTGCAGGGAGCCAGCCGTGTGGAGAGGAGGGGTCTCCGCTCCCCAGTCCCTCAGCAGAGCAAGAGATAGAAGTAAATAAGGAACTCGGCAGGATATAAGTCCATCCCTGGCTTCTCCAGCCCTGTTCCAAGCATGGCCATGGACTTGTGAGCTCATCAGACACAACCATGTGTTCATGCCACCATGAATGGGTGGCAGTCACGCTGCTGAGATCAAATCCTCAGATGTCATCGGAACCCCTGCTGAGGTCCTGTTGAAATGGACAGTGCTGTTGCCCTGACTCCAGGGTCTCCAGGGCTATCAGAGACCCAAAAATGGGCTCTAGCTTGATGATGTTGTCCAGGAAGGTCAACAGACTGCCACCATGAGCAACCCACCCCGCTCCAAAGAAAACCTTTTGTTTTAGGACTGTTGGTGTACATGGGACATCACACAACTGCTCTCAGAAGCTTGGAGGAGAAATGGGGTCCAAGCCATGAAAAAGTCAGATGTGCCACCAAGCTAAAGAACAGGGCACCTTCCCACTGCTTCCAGTCATCCTGGCTCACCGCACCAGGGACATGCACATCTGTCCTCCCCATGCACTTTGAAAAGAGCAGCTTACGCTCTGATCGGATTAGAGGAAGCAAACTGCATTGCAATAAATCCAGGGAGGGAACTGACTGCCTGGGCTTTAATCTGAGGGGAGCCTTCAAGATAAGAGCATTAAGAAGTGGGGATAAGGCAGCCTTAGTGCAGGAATGGTCTGAGCTGGTCCTTAGTCTGGGAAGCGGGACAGCAGAGCTGGCTCTGGCATGCCCTGGCACCTGAGAGCAGCTCAGCACATCCCTTCAGACAGGACCTGTCTGTCCACGCCTGCAGAGCCCTCTTGGTGCAGGAGATGGGGGAGCTCTAAGAAGGGCAGGACATAGGACACAGAGGATCACTCCAAAAAGCTCATATTTCTTATCAGGAGCCCAAAATCTCAATTAGGAACAAGGACAGCACAGTCTTCATCAGGAGACCTCATCAGTAGGGTGGGATGTCTCCCCATAGTCCCTCCTTCTCGTATGGGGATTTGGCACCTCCCAGCTCCAACTGCACTTCAGCTCCCAGTTGACGCTCCTCCAGGAAGCCCTTCTTCTGCCTCCTGAACGTGGGCCCAGAGGCAGTATGCGCTCTGCAGAGCTCTGCTCCTCCTTCAGAGGCATTCCCTGGGAGCCATCACCACCTGGCTGATCCCCAACCCCAGCCCATGTCCCATGGTTGGGACGGGAGCTGCTACTGCAGCAAAGCAGACACAAGCTGCTTGCTCTCCAACTTGCTCCTCCAAGAAAGCCAGGCACCTTTTCTTCCTCATGTCCCTTCAGAGATAATTCCCACATCGACAGCGGGGGAGAGGGAGGGAATAAGAAGTGTCCATCTGCATCCTCTGATGAAGGCTAAGGAGAGCAATCTGCTCCCACACTAGGTTTGCACCTGGGGGACCCGTGTGTCAGATGGGCAGAAGCCACCTGGGAGGTGGTCAGTGGTGAAAGCACAGTGTGGAGCCACCCCTCATGGCAGGGCCATCTGTTGGGCACAAGGAGGGACTGACCACGCAGCTCCTGCTGCAGGTTCTCGAGCAGTCAGCTGGAGAAGCCCTGGCGGAGCACACAGCTTCGTTGTGCTCCCGAGATGAACGGAGACAGCCCTGCAGCTCGGTGTAAGTAATTGAGGAAAGAACATTTGTAAGGCAGGAGACAGCTGGATTAAAAAGGTGAAGCCCAAAAAGCAAATGAAAAGAGAATCATTGATGATGGATGGGAAAGCAGTGCCCGAGCCCAGCATTTTCCTGGATGTGCTGTTGAACAGCAGCAAGACAAGAAAAGCTGAGATAAAACCGTCAAAAGAGCTTGGGCAGCCACGGGGGCTTGCAGGACCTACTGGAGCTGAAGAAGCAAGTCAGGTCCTCAGCTCCCAGTTTCCCAACCTTGGTGGGAGACCCTGGTGCTGGTCCCACCGCCCAGGCCTGCTCTGCTTTAGGATCCCTGCTCGCAGAGGCTGGGCACCTGGAGGTCTGCCCCGGGTGAAGCTGGGCAGAGTGGCCATGACTGCCCGCCCAGCACAGCCCCTCCTGTGCATCCCCCGCTCCCCTTGGCCAAGTCCTGGCCCTACCTCTGCAGAGCAGAAATCCCCTAACATCTGGCGCGTTCTTCTTGGGGGCATTCGGAGAGAGTGCACAGAACACACTGGTAAGGTCGTTACTGTCGTTTGCTTTGTTAATTGCTGCTGATCAGAGAGTTTCTTGGCAAAGCGGGGAAAAAGACTTTTGGGTAGAAAAAATAAAATTGAGTTCATAAGACAGAAGAGCTCAAAACTCCTCTCTTTGCACCAGGTGTGAAGCAGACCCAGGCCACCCCCGCAACGACAGGGGCTGTGGCCACCTGGCTGGGAGCCCCAGGTAAGTCCCATCCGTGGCGCAGGGAGAGTGGAGGGGCCCAGGTGAGCCACCACTCACCAGCCACAGAGCACCTCCCTCTGCCCACCATGGTAAGGAGAGACAGGGGAGGTCACAGCTCCATCACAGCCCTCCGCTGTGACTTTCTGCCTCCCTTGGGTCACCACTGGAGTTATTTAACCCCGGGCCCATCAGAAAGCGCAAACTGCTGTTCCACCTTCCCTCTCTGGCACCAGGCCACCTCCACCCTCCCGGCACAGCCTGGGGACCAGTCTCCCCACGCTCTACCTCCTTTTTCTTCAGGACCACAGCAATCTCCAACAGGTTTCAATTCTTGTTGCCTCAGTTCCGAACACCAACAAGAGCCTTCCTGTCCCAGCTGCCTCCCAAAGCCGGCTCTAAAACTTAGTTGGGACTTTGAGAGCAGACGTGAGAGCCTGATCCCAAGCAGGTCACCTGCTACAAAGCAAGGTATAGGATTTCCCTGCTTGGTTTTCTTTAAAAAACAGTTTGCTTCAGTGTCCTGGACAACCCCAACTATTCACAAGACCCTGAAGAAAACCCAGAAGCATTTGCCCGTAGGAGTAGGTTTCCCAGACTGGGAAGCACAAGCAAAAAGATTCATCCCAGCCCCGTCATTTCCCAGTGGGCTGAGGACAGTGGCGTGAGACTGGATTGTCACCACACACTACGGAGAGGGGTTGTACTGCCCTTGCTGTAAATGCTCCACCATGCTGCAGATCCCACCACTGCACCACACCAGTAGAAAGACCTTCCCTGGTGTGACTGACAAGCCCTACATCTGTCTTGCAACTATGAGGCACGTGATGAGGCACAGACGGGTAATGACTTGCCAAAAAGACCACAGGGAGCCAAGAGAAGTCCCAGGGATGGAGCTCGTATCTCCCAAAGCCCAGACTCATCCAGCACACAAGCAGATTAGGAGCCAGAGCAGCCCCAGGAGCATCCGTCTCAGAAGGATGGGGACTCTGGGTAAGAGGGTACTTGGTCTGTGCAACACCATTCCCTGACAAAACACTCTGGTTCATCATCAGCACACTCTGGGCAGCAAGATCCACACACCAGAGAACCACCAGGCCATGATCCAGCTGTTGAGGAGAGCTGCTGGGGTCACCATAGCCAGGACCACTGAAACCACCCACAGAGGACTTAAAATCCATGCTGGAATATTAGTGCTGGAGTCCAGTGCCCTAGGGCACAAATACAGCAGGACCTGTGCTCGGGGACACTGGCACTGGGGTCTGGGCAGCCAGCTCCTTCCCTCCTGGGCAGATTGAGCTCAGCAGGAGATATAACCATTATCCCCAGTCCCAGGGCAGTGGGAGCCCCCCCCCAGACCAGGGATCTGCCAGAAACCCATTAGAAAACCCATTAGAAATATAATTAAGGAGAAGGTTCAAGGCACAACCAGCCTTTGCTGGGCTGGGCTGATCCCTGGGGTTCAGGTGGCTCCAAACCTAAGGGGCAAGATGACCCTGAAATCGGAGGAGCAGACAGCAATGGACGGGAATCCCCAACAGAGACAGATCGGAGAGGGCTCCAGCAGAAGCAGCTCCCCTTCTGCTGGCCAAAACCTCCACTGTGGAGTTCCTCCCTCAGTACTGGAGGGGACGGATGGTGGTTACCAAACTTCAGGAAGGGCTCAGCCTGGAGGACACAGATCTCCTTCAGGGATGGGTGAGAGCAGGCTGTAAGAGACCAAGCAAGGCGGAGGGAGCTTTCTCTGCTAGCACAGAGGGGGTAAGGCCCCCAGAGGAGAGGCACTGCTGCTCCCTTCGCCGGCCAGGCTGGATTCGGGTGTTAATGAGCTGGAAAGGACAGGGGAGATGCATTTCAGCAGTGCAGGAACTCCAGAGGTACTTCAGCATCACAGCAAAGTAAATACCCCATAAAACGCTCATCCTGCAGCTGGACTGCAGTCTCCATCCACCTCTGGTCCCAGAGCTCCCCTTGGAGAAGGGGAACAACCATCCACAGCGCTGAGGTTCATGATGGAAGCACACAGCAAATCCTCGGCCCCGGTAAGTGCCAGTGAGAGCAGGGGGAGTCTTGGGACCCCCATCCCAGGCTGCCCGGAGGCAGCGGGAGCAGTTCCTGGCCTCGCTGCCAAGGAGGATCAAGGGCAGCAAAAGGGAGCAAAGCCAGGTCTGAGCCCCAGCCCCATGGGATGCTCTGCTGGGAGCACTGGAGGAAAGCACCACGTGGCTGCAGCAGCCGTGGATCCATCCCCCATCACCCAGAGACCCTCCCGAGGCCACCGCCGGCGTCCCCTCCGTGGGGCAGGAGCTCGGCACGGGGCGGCGGGGGGGAGGTGTGTCCGAGGGCTGCTGCGAAGCAGCTGCGGCGAGCGCTTGCTGTGGGGCACTGCCATCGCCCGCCCGACTTGCCAGGCTGTTCCCTCCATCTGCTGAACCCAGCACGTTTATTTTTGTGTTTCCAAGTTTGATCAGATCGACTCTTCCACTTTAATCTAATGAGCGCGCTGAGCTGAAACAAACACAATCTGTGCGCGGAGGGCCGGGGAGGGATGTCTGGGGGCACTGCAGAGGCACCGTGGGGAGCCTGCAGTGCCCTCATGCAGAACCAAGGCAGCTTTGGTAGCCAGCACAGCCCGAGCTCCCAGCCCTCGCCCCACACATGCCCACACAAGTCTCCCCACCGCTCCAGGGGCTGAAGACCTGAGCGTGGAGAGGTACCTCTGGAGAGAAGAGCATCCTCCTCGGGCCCCAACCTGGGCATGGCTCTGCTGTTCCTTCCTCCCCTTGCCCATTTCCCATTTCACCATCTTCCCAGCTAATTACCCCACGGTGCTGTGGACACGAGCCATGTGGCAGCCGGCATCTGCACTGGTTCCCAGAAATGACCTTGGCTGCTCAGAGGACAGCGGGAGCCTTTTTCCCTGCCAGGCTTCCCCTGAGGCAGACAAGAAACCTTCAGCGGGAGGGACGAGGTGCACATCCAGCCCCTGCGGGTCGCTGCTCTCCGGTTGCGAGCTCATCTGCACCAGTTCCAGAGCGTGGCTGGAGGCGCCGAGCCTGCGGTTCCCCATGCTGGGACAGGTCACCTCCACAAGGACCCTCCAGCACCAGTTCCCAGCAGAAACTCCCCCGCAGGATTTACTGCCAGTCTCAGCCTTGGAAGCTTTTCTCTCCCTTGTTTTTCATACCCAGTTTCATTGCAGCAAAGCCCTGAGATACATTTGTTTGCATTCCCACACTGGAACAGGGAGCTCAGGTGCTTTGGCATGAAGATCTTCCAGGGAGAGCAAGGGCTGGAGTGGGGGGTCCTTCAGGAGGCATCACTGCCACCAACCATCCCACTGTGCTTCTTCCCTGGTGCAAGGACAGACATGGAGCAGAAAGGAGGTAGCTCAGCAGAAGACACTGTCTGCAGCTCTGTGCAGCAGGGACGGCCGCCCTTGGGAGCATCCGACCTTGCACTGATGGAAAGCCCCAGGAGCCCGGTGGCTGGGAGACCCCTTGGGGTGGGAGGCAAGCTGTCATCTGGAAAACTGTGGGGGCTGCCCGGGCAGCAGCTGGGAGGCTGGAGGCAGGGCAGGCTCCTCCTGGCTGCCCAGCTGCCCGGTGGCATCTCAGCTGGCTCGGCCAGGCTGCCCAGCTGGCCCCGGAGAGGACAACTCCACGCAAGGAGAGGACTCAGCTGCCAGTGGCAGGCAATGCTGGGACGTGCTGGTCATCCACTCCCACGGGCAGAGGAGGGGGACGTGGGGAGGGTCCCCAGCAGGTCATCACCCTGCCCTGCTGGGAGGGAGAGAGGGCAGAGGGCTGAGGGACAGCCAGCTGGATGCACTGAAGGACTCCAGGAGACTCCGTGGGGTTGGCCGTCCCCAGGAGCCGAAGCAGAGCCAGGCCAGTGCCTGGCCAGGTTCGTTTCCACACCTTCCCTCAGCCCAAGCTTGTTTGGAGCTGGGTGCCAAAGGCTCAGCAGCTTCCCGAGCTCACGTGGCACTTTGGGAAATGTCCCCTCCAAGTGCTTGGGCGCTTGGGCTCCACGGGGGTGAGGTGTTGGACTCCTCAGGGAGCTGTGATGATGGCACAAGTGTCCCCAGCCCGAGGAGCTCAGCACCCACCTGGCTGTGTTGGCTTAACCTTGAGCCTCGCTGTGGTACACTTTGTATATAGATAGATTTCCTTTAGTCTCCTCCCCAAATAAAATCCCCCAACTCCCTCCAGCTATCACATTTGCAGGTTCTTTTTCCTTAAAATAATAACTAAGTCCATGCCGTGAGAGGCTTGCTCTTGCCCTGCTTTAATAAAGAGGGAAGATGAAAAGACCAGGAGAAGATTGGCTTTTGCAGCGCCTCACTGTCACTCCCAGTTCTGTGCTCTCTGTCCTTATTTCTCATTCTCCTTTCCAGGAGCTGTCTGTAACCCTTTGATAACAACCTCTTCTCTCCCAAAAGCAGGCAGTGTCCTTTCTTGCCTGCACAACGAGAGAAACGTCACACTTTCCCTTTGATGTCAATATAAGGTATAGATGTAACATCATGTGCATGTGTGACAAATGCAAACAGCCAGCTCTCTGTCCCAGATTTGGTAATTTAGGGAGAAAAAAGGAAAAGCTAAGAAAAAAAAAAATATCTTAAAATGAATTCTCCCTGTCCAACTCGGGCACACAGAGCTGTCTCTGGGCAGCCAGCCGTCTCTGGGGGCCTGGGACCCCCAAATGTCCAGGGCCAGGGATGTAGCAGGCCCTGCTGATAGCAGGGTCTCTGCATGTCCCCCTGTCCCGCCAAGCGCTGGGGCCAGCCCTGGCAGGTCTGTGTGCCCAGAGGAGATGACACCTCGCAGCCCAGAGAGATTATGGGGCAGCCGTGAACTACCCCATTACAGCAAAACAAGTAGCTCAAACCCCCGGGTTTGCCCAAAGCAGTTTGGGACTGGGTTTGCAGGAATGCTGTGTCCGCTGGCAGTGGCTCCCCGGGCATCCCATGGCCATGTCGGGGTGCAGACCCTCTCGAGCCACTCTCCAGGTGCTGCTCAGGCTCCTGCTCCAGGCTTGCAGGAGCCTGTGAAACCCCAGAAACCTCTCACAGTTCCCTGTTTACAGTCCCTCTGACCGAAGAGGGGTGTCTCTGGTCCACATGAACTGGGACATGCTGGGATAGGAGGGGGATGAGCCCCTTCCCTGCACTGTGTGGGAGGCATCAACCTCTCCGTCTCCCTCTGCCCTGGGCAGCCTTGGCTCCCTCCAGCCCCAGCCTCGAGGAAGCCTCCCCAGCCCTGAGCCCTCCACTCCAACCCAGCATCAGCTGGGTTCAGGGCATGGTTTGGGACCAACACAGGCAGGAACTGTCCCAGGAGGCAGGCCGAATGCAGTCAGCATCCAAACGAGATGGACAGGCACAAGAAAATCTATTCTCAGACACAGACAGGGGTCTTTTCTTGGCTCTTGGTCTCTGTGCCAGCAGGGAGACATCTAATTGCAGACGGGGTGTGCTCTGAACAGGGCAGGCTGAACAGAGCGGTGCGGGCACCCTGCCTGCCTGCCAGGGAATGCCCTGGGCATGGATCCCACCTCAGCAAGGAGAGTCAGCAGCCTCCAGCCCCCCGGCCCCCATGGGGCGCAGCTGGGGGTGCAGCTGGGGGGCGCAGTCAGCACGAATGGTAAAGCAGGCAGAGCTTGGCTGCCTTTCCCACGGGTGCCCTCCTCACCCCACACGCTCGAGCACCGTTTTCATTTCATAGAATCATAGAATCATTCAGGTTGGAAAAGACCCTTGGGATCACCGAGTCCAACCATCAACCCTACTCTACAAAGTTCTCCCCTACACCATATCCCCCAACCCCACATCTAAACGACTCTTAAACTCATCCAAGGATGGTGACTCAACCACCTCCCGGGGCAGCCTGTTCCAGTGTCTGACCACTCTTTCTGTGAAGAATTGTTTCCTAATGTCCAGTCTAAACCTACCCTGGTGCAGCTTAAAGCCATTTCTTCTTGTTCTATCGCTAATTACCTGCCTGTCTACAGTGTCCTTTCAAGGAGCTGTAGAGAGTGATGAGGTCTCCCCTCAGCCTCCTCTTCCTCAAACTAAACAGTCCCAGCTCCTTCAATCACTCTTCATAAGATTTATTCTCCAGGCCCTTCCCCAGCTTCGTTGCCCTCCTCTGCACCCGCTCCAGCACCTCCAGATCTCTCTTGGATTGAGGTGCCCAAAACTGGACACGACACTCCAGGTGTGGCCTCACCAGTGCTGAGTACAGGGGGACAATCGCCTCCCGACTTCTGCTGCTCACACTATTTCTAATACAAGCCAGGATGCCGTTGGCTTTCTTGGCCACCTGGGCACACGGCTGGCTCATACTCAGCCGCTTGTCAATTAGAACCCCCAGGTCCTTTTCTGCCAGGCAGCTCCAGCCACACTTCCCCAGGCTGTAGCGCTGCAGGGGGTTGGTGTGGCCCAAGGGCAGGACCTGGCACTTGGCCTTGTTGAAGCTCATACCATTACCTTCACATCCTGCTTCTCCAACGGCTTCGCAACCGGCCCAGCATGTGCCTGGCAGAGGAGAGGGGCCCTCACAGCCGTCCCGGGGTGCCCACGCATGAGCCAGCTCCATCTGTGCTGCCGGCACACGAAGGGAGCGAGTTTTGATCCCACTGATCCAGCAGTTTATTTAAACCAGTGCCAATGCTGGTATCAACGCTCCCACCTCACGCAGAGTGGCTTGATCCAGAGCCACTCTGGGAAGGGAGGACCCGTGGTGGGTTGGCCTCTGGTTTGCTTGAACCAGCCAGCGAGTGCCTGGGGCCACCAAAACCTCTCCAGAGAACGTGACAAGCGTAGCAGGGTGGAGGGCAAAGTGATGACAGGCTTCTTGGTGACTACCCACAAGCACTTGGTCACTGTGGCTTCATGACTCACTGCTTGGGTAGCCCATCCAGGGGAAGCTCATTGCAGGAGAGGGCCAGGAGTCAGAAGATGGGCTCCTGTGCACTCCACTGACCCAGCGTCAGCAGCCCCAGCTGTGGCCAGGCTGGGACCTCCAGCAGCCAGCACACACCAAACGGCATGTTTGACTTGGGGCACGACCAGGGCAGCCAGCTTGGGAACGTCGGTGGGACACGCTCTCTCCGGATCCAGGCTCTGATGGTGCATGAAAGTCCTGCACTGCATGGTGACCCTGTTCCTTGCAAGCCACTGGTAGCCAGGCCTGGATTGAAGCTTGTCTTCCAGGAACCTCTTGTTCATGCCCAAAGCAGCCTTGCCCCTGCAGACTCATGACTTCACGTAAGACCAGGGAGCACAGTAAGTGCAGCTCCTGGGGCTTCCCAGCTCCCTGCTCCAGCCACAGTGCCCCTTCCACCCCCACACCTCCTCCTGCTCCTCCAGGAGCTGGGTGGCTCCATGGCAGCTGCCTCGGGGTGCAGCTGCGTGGGGGTTTGCAAGGATGAGCACCAGAAACAGAGCATGTGGCTTCTGAAGCCTCTACATGTGCAACTCTCCAGCCTTCCTGTGAAATCATTCTTTTTCTCCTTTGGCTCTGATGCAGACCCCCAGCATCTGGGGAGCTGGGACTGGGGTAGGAATATGGCCTCCTTGTCCTGCTGCTCAGCTACCCTCTCTGAATGCCCCAGACTGCTCCCCCCTGTTAATGGGAATCTGGGAGAAAGGTTGAGTTTATCTAAGCTGGAATCGCTAAGAGCCCTGGAACTCTGCTCAGTCATTAACTGGTGAGTAAAGCGCGCTCAGTGAGTCACCGATGCTATTATAAACACTTTCTTCTAAAGGCTGTAGAAATGCGGTAGGAAAGTGCTGTTCCTTGAAGACACTGGCTGTAGCTGTCTCCTTCCATCGGGATCTCTGCTCCGCAACCTGGGACGGCTCCGTCCCCCCAGCCTGCCCCATGGGCACCTGCCCTCTGCAAGGCTGTGCCCCCCGGGACCAGGCTCTTGATGCCCAGGGTGACAACGTGAGCCATGTCTGCACCACTCCCACGACCCTTCCCGTGCTTCGCGGCTGCACCTCATATTAAGCCATTTATAAAGGTTAATGCATGCAGGACAGATATGCTTTTGCCAGATTAATTGATGCTAAAGACACCAGCAGCAAGGAGTTTCTCAGTGCCATCCGTACCATGGTGAGGGCTGCGTGACCCTGGCCCAGCTTGCCACTACTCCTTGGCCCCCTCAGTCTGCCCAAAGTGCAGATCCTGCCTGTCACCGCTCTTAATAAAGACAGAGTTTCCTATGAGCCTCAACACCCGTCATCACCCTGTGCCTGCTGCCCTTCTCCTGGCTCAGCCCCACTCACACCATGGCCACTCTCCCCTCTGCTGCTCTTGTACATGGGGGGAAGCTGCTGTGCCCCCTCTGTGAGCCTCCACCTCTATCCTCAACTCTCCCTCTCTCCCTAGAGCATGGCTTGGCCTGTCCAAAGTCCACATGGAGACGTTGACACTTGGGATAGGCTGTGGCCATCACCTCAAACTTCTGCTTCACATGCTGCTCGTGATGGCCACTGGCCCAGCGCACCTCCATGCTGGCCTCCTCTCCCCCTGGATCCAACATGGCTCTGTTCCTGCTTGTTCTGCTCACCGCCTTGCCCTCTGTGCACCTCCCACCCACATTCCCTCTTCCTTTACATCTTATTTTTCAGCGTTTTTTTTCCCCCATTCTGCTCCCAGGTCTCATTTTATCCCCAGCCTTGAAAATGCAAATGCTTCCCAGCACACCTAAGACAGGACCCACGTCGGGATGGGTTTGCCCTGAGGGGCTTCCCTGACCCCAGCCCATCCCAGCTCCAGCGTGACCGTGCCCAGCCGGACCACCAGCGGTGCAGAGGGCTCTGGCCACCCTGCCACCTCCACCACCCTGGAGACAAGCAGGAGCTGGCCTGTGCACCAGCCTGCTGCTGGGGTTGCCATGCTGATTACCTTACACTTGGTATCACAAAGAGAAATGAAAAGGCCAAAACTCCAGAGAAGGAAGAGGAAGGTGCCTTGGATCAAAGAGACAGGGGAGAGCAACTCTCACACAGACCGAGAGGACCCTGCAGAAAGACCTTCTGCCTTCCCACTGCCTGGATGCCCTGTGGGTTGGGGTGAGCTCTGCTCCGCCTGTGTCCTGCCCAGGCTCCAGGGCCAGACACTAAGATCTTCCTATTCAAAAGGATTACAAATTACTGTCTGATCCACTAATTAGGAGGGAAGATGAGTGTGCTTCTGACAGTGATGTTTAGCAGCCATTTAGAAATTGCTCTGAAGGCAGCAAGGCGCTGGGAGCACAGCGCAGCGTGGAGCCGCATCTGCTCCACGCCAGCGAGCCCAGGACCACCCCGCTGGCCCCACTGCCAGCAGCTCCCTCTCGCCCTGGGGGGCTCTGCCCCACGCCATCCCCAGCCTGCACAGCTCCCGCAGCGAGTCTTGCCCTTCTGCAGAGCTCGTCTGGCTCTCAAGGATGTCCCCAGGCCATTTGGCTCCTGGCCCTGCTGCCATTACTTCATATTTATTTAACAAAATTAAAACCTGCTTAGTGAGGCCAATTGAAGGCAGGGGAGACAAATCGGATCTTCATCCTGCTGCCAGAGCAGGCCAGCCTGGCGCCAGGCTGGAGGCCACCTGCGCTCTCTCTGGGGGACAAGGACCCTCCTTCCCATGGCTGGCAAGTGGTGCCGGGGGACTGGGCAGCAGCAGCACAGCAAGCGCCCCAGACTGCTCACCCCACTTCTTGGGGTTCCCCTTGTCCCCTTCCCAGCTCGCGGCTGGTGGCAGGGACCAGGCTCTGCCTGGGGAAGGTCTCCAAGAGGAAAGCCCCAACTGGCACCTCCGTGCTCCCTGAGGGCCACGGGCAATGCGGTCCTGGTGCGTGCAGACAGGCACGACCGTACCTCCGAGAGGACCACCCCAGCCCCACGGCCACCAGCAGGGCATGATGGAAGCAGCCCTGTGCCGCAGCGTTTTGGGTGATGCCCATCACAAGTGTGTGGAGACGGCGCTGAACATCTCCTCCAGAGAGTGCCCAAAGACAAGACACTGCTCCCAGCCAAGGAGGGGCAGCAGAGCTGGCCCCAGCCCCTTCCGAACCCTTCCTGCCCTGATTCCCATGTAGCTCCTTACAGGACGGGGCTCCTCTCTGCTGCTCCAGATCAAACAGGAGATCAGGCCGGCCTAGGACCACCTCAGGGACTGCTCTACAGCTTTGACCTTCCCAAAAGCCCTCCTAGTGCTGACCCCCATTGCCCAACGTCACACTTCTTCTAAGCCCCAACCCACCGAGGCCAAGCAGCTCAGCTGCCTCCAGAAGGGCTCCACGGCGCCTGCAAAGGCTTCCCATGGGAGAGACAGCAAAGAGCCAGAGCTCGAAAGCGTGAGCCACATCCTCAGGGCACAAGGGCAGAGATACACCTGCTACCTCCACCCCTGGTCTGACCCTGCTGGGACTTGACGTCTGTAAGACCACCCCCAAGGAGGGTCTCCCACCCTGCGTGGCCCCGGGTGCTCCCTGGCGCTGAGCGAGCCCTTTGGCACAACCCTGACCCGGCACCATCCAAGGGAAGAAGGCAAACGCCAGGCGAAGGCAGAGGGAGGAGAGGGGAAGGCTCAGCCACAGGAACCCGCACCCACAGAGGAGCAGCTTCATCCCACAGACGAACCCGGCCAAGCTTAAGGTATTATTAGATTGAGTTACAGTGGTATTAATGAATGCTTTCAATTTTAATGAAGTTAATCTACCTATAAAAGCTCTTTATGCCCATAAACATACCATCTGAGAGAGAACAGGACTTTCAGCCACATTTTTATGACATTTGAGTGTGTTTTTTGCTGACGCCTATTTAACAGCGATGCCAGCACAGCAGCTGGGAGACAAGCCCCCACTGTCCAACCCGCAGCCCCCTGTGCCCAGTTACACGTGGAGCCACCTCTCGCTCGAGCTGCGTGGACTGCCAGGGGAGGCAAGATCTCATGTTCCTGTTATGATAAAAGTTAGAAAACCTGCCAATTTCAATGGAAAAATAGGCATTGTCTTTTCTTTGCTAGGGAGAAGGTGGCGCACACAGAACAAAGAGCTGATGGAAATGATGACAAGCCCCGGTCCAGCAGAGCACCCAGGCCCACTGGGGTCTCCCTGTCCTCCCTTTTCCCATCAGGAGGGGACAGGCCAGTCTGCTGGCCAGGCTCTTGCAGAGAAGCTGCTCTGGAGCCGGTCTCCAGCCTCCAGCGGGCTCTTGTCTGCTTTGCAAGCAGAGGTTCATTCTTCAGGTGCCCCCAGTCGCTCTTGGAGCAGGGTGTGGGTGGCCTGGGTTTGACTTGCTGGGTCCTTCCCAGGCTTGGCCTTTCTCACCACTGGGGAAAACAGGAGAGTCAGAGCCTGCTTCAGACCTGGGATGACATCCTCAAATCCACAGGTTTGGACTTTCTCCTCCCTCCGCCTTGTGAATCCTGTGAAGGTCCAGGTGCCAGAGGACACAAGGGCTCCCTGGGGAGCCATGCTTTGCCCATGCTGGTCCTCCTTGCCTGGATGAGAGGACCAATTGAAAGAAAATGGAAGGAAAATAAGTCTTTTTCCCCTAGGCAGGTCAGGCTGGGTCTTTGAGGACTTTTGTGCTGGGCTGGCAGCTGCTCTGATCATCAGGGAGAGGTAGAGGAGAGATGGACCTGGGGATCTCCCTGGATGATGTTCACACAGCAACCACCTGGGTGTTGTGGAGTAGTGGGGACCCCCTTTAAGGGGGTGCCCTGCAGGGGTTCACGGCAAAAGTGAGTCCTCGTCAGCTACAGAGGTGGCCTGGTCTCTTATCATTTTAGCTTTCCAACCAAAAATGTCTCTCCTTCCAGCCCGCCCCACCCTCCAGCAGCATTGCCAAGGGCAGGAGATGCCATGTACCACGGGAGCCACCAGCAGCATCCAGCCCCGCTCCCACCCCTGCCACTGCTCACCCTGTTGCAATAGCTCTATCACAGCCTGGTGGGGGTAGGGAAAATGTGGGGGTTCCTAATGCCCCTCCTACACTGGGGCCTCACCACGGGCTGCCACCAGCCACCTTAGGCACGTCCCTATGCCAGCACTGAGACAGGACTGTCCTGCCTGCACCCCCTGTCCAGCTCACCAGCCAGGATGAGCCAGGGCCTCTCCTGGCACCAAGTCACTGAAGGCGAGGGGGCGATTCTGCCCCTCTGCCCCGCTCTGGGAAGACCCCCCTGCAGTGCTGCCTCCAGCTCTGGGGCCACCAACAGCAGAAGGATGTGGAGCTGTTGGAGCGGGGCCAGAGGAGGCCATGGAGATGCTGGGGGGGCTGGAGACCCTCTGCTGGGAGGGGGGGCTGAGGGAGTTGGGGGGGTTCAGCCTGGAGAAGAGAAGGCTCCAGGGAGACCTTAGAGCCCCTTCCAGTCCCTCAAGGGGCTCCAGGAGAGATGGGGAGGGACTCGGGATCAGGGAGGGGAGCCCTAGGAGGAGGGGGAAGGGTTTGACACTGAGAGAGGGGAGATGGAGCTGAGATGTGGGGAAGAACTTGTTTGGTGTGAGGGTGGTGAGAGCCTGGCCCAGGTTGCCCCGAGAAGCTGTGGCTGCCCCATCCCTGGAGGGGTTCAAGGGCAGGTTGGAGGGGGCTTGGAGCAACCTGGTCTGGTAGGAGGTGTCCCTGCCCAGGGCAGGGGGTGGCACTGGATGGCTTTTGAAGGTCTCTTCCAACCCACACTATTCTATGATTCTGTTCCATGATTCTTAGGTCACAATGTGCTATGACTTCTTCTCATGGAAAAGGTCCTGATGTGCCCCACAATCCCATGCACTCCATCAAGGGGTCACTCCCCTGCCCAGGGTGGGAAATGTCCAAGCAGCTGCACTTCTCCCTCCTCCTTTCTCCTGCTGGTTGTGTCAGCTTGGAGGTGACACACACAGGGGCATCTGGTCCTTACTGCCTGCTGGTGGCAATGGCACTGCTTGTCTCCCATCAAGTTGAGGCAAGTGTCCTCTGGTGGGAGGGGGACGAAGCCCTGCCGGGGCAGGCAGAGGGACAGCACTGTGTAGCACATGTGAAGAGCAGCAGGTCCCAAGTGCTGTCGCTGGCACGAGCCGGGAGCTGTGGCCGAGTGGTCAGAGGAGCAGGCAGTGGCTTCTGAGTCAGTGAGTCAGTCAGTCTGTCCTCAGAGGGGACACCGGGCCTGACTCCCGGGGAGAACAGCCTGACCCGAGCGCTGAGCCTGATGGACACAAACATCCCTTTACACCCCTCTGAGAAAGGGAGGTTAAAGCAGCTTTACACCTCCGGTGTAAACCAGTAGAGCAGCACAAACATTGCATTTGTGGAATTAAAATTCCTTTCCTCTTTCTCTGAAATTTGCCCTGGTTCCCAGAGACCATGGTGGTTTCTGCAGCAGGCTGTGGCAGTCCCCACGAGGGATGTTCCCAGAGCAAACTCTGCAGGGAGCGCCCCACAGATCCACCCCAGACCTGGATGGGAGCTCGGCAGAGAGACCCTGATGGAGCCGGTGGGTGCTTGATCTGAGCCCATCTCTGTGGAGGAACTGGAAGTGGCTGGAGGAGTGGGGATGCCAAACACATTCCTGGCTGCTGGCAGGGGCAAAAATGGCTGGATTTGATGGCTTTGATGTCAGAACCACAGAGCAGGAGTTCCCAAATAGCTACGGCTCATCTTCCTAGATATTAGGAAGAAATTTTTCACTATGAGGGTGGTGAGACTGTGGGCCAGGTTGCCCAGAGAAGCTGTGGCTGCCCCATTCCTGGAAGCATTCAAGGCTAGGTTGGAAGGAGCTTTAAGGAACCTGGTCTAGTGGGAGGCAAGGGGGTTGGAACTAGATGGTCTTTAAGGTCCCTTCCAAGCAAAAGCACTCTGTGATTCTATGATTCCTTGGCAGGACCAGTCCAGGAGGGTCAACTGATCAACATGGGGGTGTGTAGAACGCTCTGGGGCAGAAATCAATAGCTGTCCGCTTAGTGACTAGCTTGCGGTCATTAATCAATCAACATGAGAAAATCAAAGGGTGTTTAGAAAAGAGCTGCGACACTGCGCAGAAGTGACCCAGGCCAAGCCAGAGCAGGGTCTGTCTTTTCTTCTCCCCAAAATGGCACACTCCCCGCCATAGCAGAGCTGTGTGCCAGCAGGAGAACAAGAGAGATGCACACTACCAGGAGCCTCTGCACTTCTGGAGCTACCCCCAGCTGGTTTCATGGATGTTTTGAGGGACAAGGCTCTCCAGGGGCAGTGCAGATGCACTTTGGGCTGTCCACTTATGAAGTTAAGAGCCTAACTCAGAGGGACTCCTCCACCCCCTGGTTTGCCTGTGGGGCTCTGACTCACAGAGGCCAACCTCATGATCTGCAGCTTGTCTTGCTGTGGCAGGCACTTGATTTGGTCATTTCTTCCCACTGGTGGCCAGAGTCTCAGGTGCTGATCCACGCTCAGTTCCTTCCAGCACCACCTCACTGACCCCTCTCTTGTCAGCAGAGTCCACCAAAGCTCACAGCAGAGGAGAGGAGAACATGGTCATCTAGCAAGGAGACCAGGCAGTGCTTCTTGGAGCAGCACAGGGAAGGAGGAAGCAAACCAGTCACCGCCTGGAAGTGGCTCACCTTCGCTGGGACAAGTGGTGCCACCAAAGTAGGGCTGCTGGGCTCCCCGGGGCCGCGGCGGCACAGAGACTTTCTTGGCATGCTGCACAGAACAGGGCGTATCGTCTAATTATATCGGCTCTGTCCCACAAAGAGGAGCTGGGAGATGGGGTGCCCTATTTAGACATCCCTCCTCCGGTCCCCGGCAGCCGCGGCACCGGTGCCAGCCCACCCCTTGCCCGGGAACTGCGATGGCCCCACGTCCTTCAGCCGAATGGGCTGGAGGAGGGGAGCAGCGGCTCCCCACTGCCTGCACCCCCACAGCCTGGCACAGCCGCTCCCAGGCTGGGGGTTTGCTTCTGGGGAGGGGGGAAGATGGTTGCGTGGGTTTGGGTCAGTGTCTGATGGGTCAGTGGCCTCTCTCCATCCCATCCTCCAGCCCCTGAACTGGCCAATGCCGGGCTGCGAGTGATCTCACACTGCTACCAAGGTCTGAGCAGCAGATCAGGCACCCTGGGGGAAGAAGCTGGCCCTGGGGGAAGAAGTCCAGCAGTGCAATCCTGTGAGGGTGCTGGAGCTTGTGGCCTGGACACAGTGTGTCCTCACTATGCCACCTTGCACCTGCACCCATGCCAGGAGCCATGAAGGTGTTTGCAGCAAAGGGACAGGACAAGAGGAAATGGGCACCAACTTGAATATAAGAAGTTCCACCTAAACATGAGGAGGAACTTCTTTCCTGTGAGGGTGGCAGAGCCCTGGAAGAGGCTGCCCAGAGAGGTGGTGGAGTCTCCTCCTCTGGAGACATTCAAACCCACCTGGACACGTTCCTGTGGGACCTGCTCTGGGTGACCCTGCTTTTGCAGGGGGGGTTTAACTAGATGCACACAGGGGAGGGGGTGCCAAGGGGCTGGTGGATCCCATCTGAAGTCATAGAATCATAGAACAATGTGGGCTGGAAGGGACCTTAAAGCCCCCCTCAGTGCCACCCCCTGCCCTGGGCAGGGACACCTCCCACCACACCAGGTTGCTCCAAGCCCCCTCCAACCTGCCCTTGAACCCCTCCAGGGATGGGGCAGCCACAGCTTCTCAGGGCAACCTGGGCCAGGCTCTCACCACCCTCACACCAAACAAGTTCTTCCCCACATCTCAGCTCAGTCTCCCCTCTTTCTGTGTCAAACCCTTCCCCCTCCTCCTGGGGCTCCCCTCCCTGATCCAGAGTCCCTCCCCATCTCTCCTGGAGCCCCTTGAGGGACTGGAAGGGGCTCTAAGATCTCCCCGGAGCCTTCTCTTCTCCAGGCTGAATCCCTCCAACTCCCTCAGCGTCTCTGAGAGATGCTCCCAGCAGAGGGGCTCCAGCCCTCCCAGCATCTCTGTGGCCTGCGCTGGATCTACCCAAACAGCATGGCCTTTGCTGGATCCATGTCCTCCCTGTGCTGAGGACTCCAGAGCTGGACACAGCACTCCAAGTGGGGTCTCACCAGAGCGGAGCAGAGGAGTAGAATCCCCTCCCTCGCCCTGCTGGCCACACTGCTTTTGATCCAGCCCAAGTCCTCTGGGTTCATCTCCCAGAAACTTCACTGTGCTCTGGAGGTCCTGGGCACAATCTTTTTCTCCTCATTTGGGACCTCTGGATGCTCCGGACAGTCAGCAACCTGCCCAAACAGTGCCGGAGACTCGGCCCCTCTGTGTACGTTTGGAGATGTCCCTTTGCCCTTGCCAGGAGCTGGTCTGTGGGGGGACCCTCCCTCACCCCTCGCCCCTTGCCCCGTGCATCCCCCCTCAGCCATGGCTCTGGAGCCACTTCTGTTGGGCTGCTGGTGGCAGGGGTGATGCACAGCCCAGCTCTGGTGGGGCTGGCGGGAGAGGACTCCCTTCCAGCCTTGTCTCAGGGAAGCCCAAAGGCTGGGGAATGGCTGGGGGTTGCCCGGCCCCTGCCACCAGCCCGGTGGAGGGTTGGGGGCCGGGAGCGGATTGGGAAACGCTCCTCACCTGACGTTATTTTGGTTGCTAGGTGATTAAATCATCCATCTGCTTATGACAGCACGGGAGAGCAGTGAGTCAGTCCCCTTCGTACGAGACAACAAAGGGTTTATCAACTCCAGCCCACCTCCAGCCTGTCCCCGGCTCCGTCCCTGCCTGCAGGACACCGGGACGGCAGAGCCTGCCATATGCAGGGGGAGCAGGGCTCCCACCCAGCGAGCACCCCAGCACCCTGGGGCAGGGCTCCCATGGGGCTGTGGGCATCTTCCAGCGTCTCTCTGGTCAATGGGACCTCCCTGTGGCATCCTGGAGAGCACAGCCGGGCTGCATCCTCCCTCACCACCTTGCAGGAGGGGTTTGCTTATTGGATCTAGAGCATGTTTGAGGGTTTGGATGACCCCCAGTAGAAGCAAAGGGAGGTTTGCTGTTAGTCCCCCCCACCCAGGACAGGCCAGCACCCCCTGCATGGCCACCCGAGCACCTTCCACCTTCCGCAGGCTGGGGGACACCACACACGTGGAGAGGAGCCCAGGGAAAGCCAGCAGCCTGCTCGGGGAGAGCAAGGCAGAAAAGCAACAGTTTGGGAGAAAATAACATTTTCATAAAGTGTTTGAAGGCTTTTGGAGGAGGAAAGTGGGAAGGAAGAGAAAGAAGAGCCTCTGTGCGTGTGTGTATGTGTGCATATGTGAAAGAGCGACAACAGGAGCCTCCCTCCCCGCCGAGAAGAAATAATCTCAGTTTCTCAGGTTTCGGAGAGTGTTGAGACACTGGAAAATTAAAGCAATGCCCACAAAACGGGTTTGGAAAGTCCAGTTTTCATTAGTGAGGCTCTGAACCATGTGTAGCTGCCCCACAGACCCTTCTGCTGCCAACCGGCCCGTGCTGAGCCGGGGGACCAGCTGCTGGGCGAGGGGCTGGAGGCTGCCCAGGACCCACATCCCCTGCCCACACACAGGCCCCGGGGTCTGAAGCCCACCAGGGCCAGTGGAAATCTCCTGCGAGATGCACAGGCCTTTGTGGGAGCTTCAGTGGCCACGTGGAGCTTTGCTGTAAGGACGGAGCTGGGAGGCCACCGCGGGGGCTGCCCACCCCCTGCCCACGAGAGCCCTGAAGGAGAAGCCCTGCAGGAGGAGCCCTGCAGGAGGGTGAGGAGCAACGCACGGCAGAAATGGGGCAAAACCATAGCAGAGCAGCTGGGACCTGCCCAAAACTGACTCGTCCACCTCCTGCCACTGCTGGGGGGCAAGTGCAAAGCACTCGCTGCCCATCACGTCCCTCCCGCCCCACACCCCCTCTGCCAGAGGCTCAGCCAGCACCCAGGCAACCACAGCAGCATCCCTAACCCAGTGCCCAGCACCCCAAACCCAGCACCTTGCATCCCAAACCTAGCGCCCTGCATCCCAAACCCAATGCCCAGCATCCCTAACACAGCATCCAGCATCCCAAAGCCCGGGAGCTGGGCTGGTGGCCTCGCCACCGCTCTCCACAGTCCTCCCAGGTCCCCCGGCAGCTATCACAACTTCTTAGTGAGAAGAGACTCATTAATGTAGTGGAAAAGGAGGAGGAGGAGCGAGCTGAATGGTCTGTCCTAAGGGACAGCACAGCAAGAAGGAGGAGGAGAGCGCTCAGCATTGATCTCAGGATAGGCAGCCACCAGAGGGAGAGGAACGACTGTCCGGAAAATAACTGGGGGTGGGAAGGACGAGGGGTCCGGCTGGCTGGGCAGCGTGCCCGGGGGGGCTGCCAGCAACAATGGAAGCCAAAAAGGTGTGGGCAGGAGGGGAGCAGGGCAGGGATGCTGCCCCCAGAGCCTCACAGTGCCCCATCCACAGCAACCACCATCAAAAGGTGGAGGAGGCACAGGGAGGCCTGCAGAGCTACAGGCAGGCGGGCTGGGTGCTGAGAGACACCCATGGCATCACAGGAGAAGCCTTCCCAAGGTCATTCCCTCCATCAGCACTCCCTGCCCTGGAGCTCGGGTCTCTCCGTCCCACAGGGTCCCGTCACTTTGCTCCCCAGGGCGGCGGTGAGCCTGCAGCTCGCCAGCAGGGAAGAGGACAGGCTGAGCTGTGTGGGAAGGACATTTTTCCTTAGTACATCGCTTCCCAGTTTTCAAGTTCTCTCTGCAAGGGTCTGGCTGTGGTGCTTGTGGGCAGCACAGCACGGGGACTGGGGTCGGTGGGCACTGGGCTCCTCCTGGCCACCGGCCTTTGGCCACCAGTCCTTCCCCTGGGGCAGAGGGCATGGGGGCCCCAAAAACGGGTCTGTCTGCATCACCTGGAAGCTGCCAGGGAACTGTAGGAGCGGGAGGTGTCCCTGCCCAGCTCGCAGCTCCAGGCAGAGGAGTGGAGACATCAGGGTGGCAGGGGCTGCACAGTCAGCAGCTCCACGGCAGCCTCCAGCTCCGAAGCCCCACATTGTTCCTTGGGTCCCCAGCAGCAACTGCTTCCAAACCTGGGGAGCCCTGGTCTGCAGCAGCCTCCCACCCCTGTGTCACAGGGGGGGCTTGGCTCATGACCTTGGCCCCCACTGCTCCTGTGCCGGGCAGTGGGAGGGCTGCTCTCCTCTGCTTATGCCCTCAAGGCTCAAACCCCATGGACAGACCCTCTGATATGCTGGGGCCAGGACTCCCACACATGCCCAGCCCCAGGAAATGACTGAGAAGCTCACAGGAGGTTGGTTGCCCCTGTTTCCGCCCAGCTCTGCCGCCCCACATCCCATCGTGGAGGGCTCACACACCTTCAGTGAACACCCCTCACCTGGGGGAGAGGACAGCAACCACCGTGCTGTGGTGGGTCTATCCATTTGTCCGCCTCCAGCCTCCAGGACAGCCAGCACGCTGCCTGGAAAGCACAACCCAAACCTACACCTGGCATGAGAATGGTCTTCCCACCCCAGAGACTTTTACCCACAGCAAGCAGGGACTAGACGGGGAATCACACCGGTGTCTATGAACTGACAGGCTGAGAAGTCCTTTGCGCTTCAGCCAGCCGAAACGCTTCCTCCAGACATCGCTAAAAGGATTCACTGGTCTTTGACCTCTTCTCCAGCCAGCAGCAGTGCCCAACTGAGACAAAAGTAGGGTGGGTTATTTAGAAAATGCCAAACTGACCCTTTCTGATGGTTCAGAAAATTGCCTTACTGTACAGAACATGGAAATCACCGGAAAAGGGACCTTGTCCCTTAAACTCCGTCTGCTCAGTCCCAACACCAGCCCCACATCCCAGTTGCCCCAGCAGATCTGCCCCAGGAGGAGGGTCCCCGGGGTCTGGGCTGCTCCTGCAGAGCTTGGTGCTCCCCGGGGTCTCCTTGGGGGGTGAAGAAAGGCACCACCACCCCCGCCGTTCAGGTGCAGCCGGGTGTGGGTGCAAGGCAGCAGGTCCCAGTGGGCAGGGGTGATGAGCACCAGGCTGAGGTGCCCAACTCAAGGACTTGCCCAAGCCCACCAAAGCCCCAGCCGAGCCCCCAGAGCAGCCATCCCCTCGCACCTCTCCTCCATGGGAAAGATTAGTCGGCCGAGGGAGAGTCAACTTCATTCCCGCAGCAAGGAAACTGTGCCATTGAAATCCTCTCTCCTATGACACACACGGAGCCTATTTCAGTAATAGTTTGGCAGGGGAATAACATCACGGAGCCTATAAATACCTCCTGGGGTGCTGCTCTGCTGATGGAGCGGTAGGACATGGCCCTTGCCCACCCCGGTGCCAGCCCCAGCAGCCTCCCCAGGGAAAGCAGGGCCATCACCATCCCTGGAGCCAGCAGCTGCCTGACCCTGCCATGAGGGTGAAGGACAGAAGGACACATTATGGCAGGGCTGTGCCAGGGCAGCCCCAGAGGAGAGCGAGGGGCTGGGAGAGAACCACGGCCGATGGGAACCAGGCAAGAGCTGTGCAAGCCCTGGAGACACCGGAGGGGACGGAGCTGAGCCGAGGGAGGTAGGAGGGGGTATGGTTTAGCGATGGTTACTCCTTGTTTGTTGTGCGGGTGTCTATTTTTTGTCAGTTAGGTTGACGGTTGGACAAGATGATCTTTAAGGTCCCTTCCAACCTAGAAGATTCTATGATTCTATTCTATTCTATGATTCTATGAAGATGGTGGAAAGCACCCAGAGGGCGTTTCCAAAGCAAACTGTGAGGCTCCCTGTGGCTGCAGCCGAGCACCTGGGTCTGACCCAAACCAGCCCCCCCCCCAACCCGGCTCTGTCCTCCTCATGGGCACCCCAGGTGCAGAGGGGTGTCTCACACGAGGCGAGGCGGTACCTGAGGTACCTCAGGGCACAAGCAGATGTCCTGAAACATCCCAGGGACATCCACCTCATGTTCTTCCCAGCCCACGTGGCACAGAGAGAAGCTGCTCCCTGCAGAGCCCTGGCCATCAGCTGGGCCATCCTGGGCACCGAAGGTGAGAAATCAGTGACCCACCTCCAGCGCCTGCTCGTCTACCAAAACCCTGAGACAATGTGGGGGACGAAAACACCCTGCCACATCTGAGAGGGACGGCAAATGGAGGGGGAGAGGTGGGGAGAGGGTCCCAGCAGCCCCGCCATGGCAGCACTGTGCGGCGAGGGGAATGGCTGGTGCTGCCACGCGTTTGTCATCTTCCAAGGGAAAGCGTGTGGGTGGCCCCTGTCCTGCAAAGACACATTGAGACAAACAGCTGAGGGATTTGGGTATTAAATACTCGATGTAAGGGGACTTCCATGACAGTTGTCATGGGTCTCATACTGCTCCTCCTGAGCCAGTGCCGAGTAGTTTCAACACTCCTGCCTTGTACATATTTTATGCACGCACCAGCTACCTTCCCCGCTCACAGGCCAGACCTCTGCCCACCTCCAAGTGTCAACACCCTTCTTCAAAGCTCCTGGGTCCCTCCTGCGGAGATTGTTCCTCCAAGTCCTCACCAACCGGTCTATGGGCAGCACAGGAGATAAAAGGGCCCACCAGACCCAAAGGCAGTTGCTGGGGGCCTCAAGGTGACAGTCACCAAGGGATGTGCAGAAGGGTCCACGCTCCCTAGGGAATGCAGGAGCCAGACCCAGGGGACATCTAACCATCCTGCAGCCAGCAGAGTGTGGGTTGGTGGCTGCTCATCGTACACCCCCCCCCCGCCCAGCCCATCCCCAGAGGGCATAAAGCCACCAAAATCACCGTAACAGCCCTGGAAATTGTACGGCGCTTCCTTCGAGCAACTGGAAAGCTTTGCAAAGAGCTGCTGTGAGCCAGGCCTCCTTCAGGGAAAGCTCTCAGGGAAGGTAATTGTCCTGACAGTCCATGGTCCAAACCCACCGGGCAGCCATTAGGGCTGGGAAAGGCTGGCAGCCATTAGGGCTGGGAAAGGCTGACAGCCATGAGAGCAGAACCAGAGCTGGCTCGTTAGGGTCCAGCCTGATGGGACCGTTCCCTGTGGGATGTCTCTGCAAGCAAGAAGGGGCTCAGGACTCCCGTTCTCTTGCAGACATAACACCACAAGGAGCCCACTGCAAACCCTGCTAATATCTGCATGGTTCTTGTAGCCACAGACACTACCCAGCGAGTCCAGCTCCCAAGCACGATGTGCAAGCAGATACACAGTGGGAAATGCAGAGATCTTCTGCAAAGCATCGTCATTTTTGTGCCGTAGACAGCAGGACACACCAAGTCCGAGCTGCAAGAGGTTGGTGCACATCTCGGGGAGCATTTTTGACAAAGCTTTGCTGTCACGTAGCCAGCTCTGGGCAAGACACAGCACCTCAAACCTCATGCCGAGGGCTTCCCTTGCAGCCCCAAGCAGAGGAGCTGAATCTTCTCTTCCGTTTATTCTGCATAAACCTAAAACCACCCCCCCTGCCCAAACTGAAGAATAATCAAGCAGACTCCCTGCTCAAAACAACCCAGAGTGGTGGTGGGGTCTCCTTCTCTGGAGACATTCAAACCCGCCTGGACACGTTCCTGTGGGACCTGCTCTGGGTGGCCCTGCTCTGGCAGGGGGTTGGACTGGATGATCTCCAGAGGCCCCTTCCAGCCCCATAGCGTTCTGTGATTCTGTGATTCTGACCCCCCCAGATCACCCCAGCTATGACAGCCACCTGCCTGCAGCCCCTTTGCTTTCAGTAAGGGCGACCAGAGCCCTCTCCTCACACGTGGCCTCCTCATGGGGAGGGTGGGTCATGCCTCAGCCTGACCTGGAGAGACTCAGCTCACCTCACCGTGGTCCAGGAGACTGAAAAGGCCACCCAGGGCTGCAGACTGGCAGTGAGGGGCTGCCGGCAGCCCCCAGCCCCAGACACGGGTGACCAGAGCCCTTGGCCAGCTGCTGCTCCAGCCCTGGTTGCGACGGGTCCGGGATGGAAGACGGTGAGAAGAAGAACCACACCGAGCTCCGAGCTCGAAGTCAGCTCTTTGAACCCCATCCAAAAGCAAATGGGAAACCAGCACAGCTCCTGGCAGCCAGGTGCCACCTCGCCTGTGGTTGAGGCCGCCAAGCACAAGCCGACGGCTCCGGCCTGAGCCACAGGCAGCGACACCGGGGACGCAGGTGGCTGCCGTGGCACGGGGGGTCCTCGCAGGGACGCCGCCTCGCGGGTTGGCTCCCCTCCTCTGCGGATGGCGAAGGGATGATGCGGGCACGGAGGAAAGCAGGCTGCCATCTGGATCCAGGACTATTCATCTCCGACGCCGGCAGCAGCGGCTCAGCGCTCGGGAGCAGCCTGGCTGTGGCCCGGTGAGAGGGGACACGGCGTGTTGGTCTCTGGCCGCGCTGCAGGTACCAGCCTGAAAATAAAGCCTCATTTTTCATGCAAAGATGCACAATGGTTAACGGGAGAAAAGCTTGCCTGGGAGGCATGCAGGTATCAAACCAATTTCAAAACAGGTCTCCAATTACTACCCATGTTTATTCGATTCACTTTTCTTTTTTTCCTGGCTCTCCAGATGTCTGTGGACCGAGGGCGAAACCCAGCCCGGCGCCGCCGGAGGGTGTGAGAAGGTGTAGAAGTCTCTGGCTGCGGAGTGGCACGTTTCCCCCGAGCTGCTCCGTTCCTTCCCCGCTTGCAGCCGTGCCTCACGCTGTACCGGTACGTCATGTACACCGCCAGGAGCCGAGCTGCTGCCGAGCCCAGGGCTGGGCTCGCACACACCAGCTGCAGAGCCCGCATTTGGAAGAGCCCCATTTTTCTGCCGGCGCTAAGAGGCAGCCCCGTGGCTGAGGAGCAGGAGCGGCGGCTCCGACCGGGCGTTAGGTTCCTGCGAGAAGCCTGCGGGCTGGCTCTGCTTTGTGCTTCCTCGGAGGAGAAGCAGTCGGAGGCGGATTCGGGAGGCTCTGAGAGTCCATTTTGCAGGAAGCCCTCGGAGATGCCCAGGTCCTGTGAGCTGCATCGGCAGGGACACCTCTGCCCACAGTGCGGCAGGTGCCAGCCCCACACCGGGGCGGTGGCACGGTGTCGGGAAGGTGACCGGGGCTCACATCCTCAAAGGCACGTTGGTGCCAAACTCCAAAGGAAATGATGGCAACAAGGCTCTAAACCCTGCTCCTGCCTGGGCCTCATCCTGGACCCGGGCTTCCTAACTGCGTCATGGCAAAGGCCCGCAGGAGAGTTTGTTCCCTGGCATCTCTCTCCTGGAGGGGGACTAGCCTGTGGGGGGACACTTGTGAGGGCAGATCCATGCCATTGCTGCAGCCGGAGGGACACGCCGGGAGCGTCCCCAGGGGCACAGAGGGCACTGCCCGGCACTGCCAGCTCCATTTCCCCGCAGCCCCTCTGGCTCACTGGGAGCCGGTGCGAAGCAGGAGCACCTTTGAGTGGGCAAAACCCAGTGGGCAGCAGGGGGTGAGGTTCAGGCTGGCCACCCTGCCTCCGCCGGCAGCTTTGCTGGTGGGCACTGCCCGGCACACGCACAGCACAGCACCCCGGTGCCCGTCCCCGGGAGAGGAGAGGGGGACATTCGGGGCGCGAGGGAAGGGAGGGGAGGGATGCGCGCAGACAGACACAGTCCGGGGGCACGCTCGGTGTGACGGGGGGGACAAAGACGCTCACAAGATATGCCAGGAGCCAGCCTGGCACTGCCATGGGACACTGTGCCCCTGCCCGTGGAGGAAGAGGCAGCCCTGGCACAGGGGTGCTCACAGACTCCACGCACCGCACCGCTTTCCCCACACGTGCCTGCTCCCTCCATCCCACCTGTGTGTTCCCTGGCACACACCCACAGACCCCCAACACGCGCACACCCCTGCAGCGCCCAGACACGCAGGGACACATCACCTACACAGGCGTGCCTGTGCCACGCACACCCGGAGCAGTGCACACGCATGCACCGGGACACACACACGCACACACACACACACACAAACACACCAGGGCTGGGGTTGCTCCCACACACAGCGGCTCAATGCGGTTGGCACAGAGAAACGGGGACACGCTCTGCATCCCGCACAGCACCCCGCACAGCACCCCGCACAGCACCCCGCACACTGGCGGGCGGGCGGCGGAACTCCCACCCCGGCACCACCGCACAGGCCGGCTCCGCAGTGGATCCCGCGCACACACACACACACACACACACACGCACAAACACTCGCACACGCACAGACAAGCGCAATGTGGCTCCCAGGGAGACGCGGCGGGGACAGGGGGACAGGCTCTGCTGTGGCCCTCGCACCCAGCCCCGACACACTGCAACCGGCACCCGCACCCCGCGGCCTCCCACAAACACCCGTGGGGGGCCATGGGCCACGCCCCCCCCCCCCCGTGGGTGCTGGATCACACACACACACACATACACACACATTCTCTGAGCCCGATTGCTCCGCAGCCAATTAACTCCTTGTTGCCCGCTCCCAGCACCATCCAGCCCAGCCCTGCACCATCCAGCCCAGCCCCAGCATCGTCCAGTCCGGTCCCAGCATCGTCCAGCCCGTTCCCAGCATCACCAGGCCCGACCCCAGCATCGTTCCCAGCATCGTCCATCCCTTCACCCCGCACCATCCAGCCCAGCTCCGCACCCTCCAGCCCGGCCCCACCATCACCGAGCCCGGCCCCAGCAGGGTCCAGCCTGTTCCCAGCACCGTCCATCCCTACGCCCCGCACCATCCAGACCTGCCCCAGCATCACCGAGCCCGTTTCCAGCACCACG
>QJSC01017075.1:242661-253603 GCA_003697955.1 Calidris pygmaea | reverse complement strand
CGCGGTCCGGCCGCCTCGCCCCTATGCGGAGGCTCCAGCAGCACCGAGGCGATGCCCATTCATTCAGCTTGTCCCCCGCAGCCCTCCCCTTCCGCCCCGCGCTCCCAGCCTCCGGGATGGAGGTGGCGAGTGATGCTGCAGCGGTACCCAGAGCCCCCGGAGAGTACAGTGCGGAGAGGAGGGAGGGAGAGGAGGAGGAAGGAGAGCAGAAGGAGGGAAGAGGAAAGGGAGAGAGAGAGAGAGGGAGAGGGAGAGGGAGATGGCTGCCCCCAAAACCAGAGCTGGATCTGGAGAAGACTCTGGGATTTCCACAAGGAAATCAGGGCAGGGAGCGGAGCGGGGCGGGCACAGCACCCTCCATCCAGCCCGGCACGGCACCCCAGCACGGCACCCAGGGGTGCTGTGAGGGTGGCAAGGGCAAGCAAAAGCCTGGGCGATGCAGGCGGTGGGCACGGCCCCGCGCAGGGCTCACCTGCAAAACCGAAATGTCCTCCTCCTCTGAGTGAGGGCTGACACCAGCCAGGGGGTCACCAGCCAGGAGCTGGCTTTAAAGACATGTCAAGCTCTGGGAGCACCTTTTGCCCGTGATGCCAACCCAGTGCGCAGACCCTGTGCCCTTGGCCCTGCAGCCGCCCTTGCAGCCTCCCGGCTTTGCCATCCTCAGACGAGGATGCAACAGCCAGGACCCCCTCAAAAGGCAGTGGGGTCCATGTGTCCTGAGCCCCAGGATAACATCCTGCACACCACAACAAAGTTTCTCAGCTTTTCCTAATCTGGGTCTTGCTTAACCCTCTGGAAAATAATCCACTGACCATCTGCCACAGTGATTTTCATTTACAACCTTGCACAAATTAGGCTCAACTGTTCACTTCTCTTTTGCCCATGGCTTTTGGTCACTCCGTTGCATATGTGTCTTCCGAGGTACCAGCTTGCCATGGGCTGGGGGTGACCTTGCCAGGCCTGGCAGCCAGCACTGGGCTGCAGACGAGCGTTCTTGCTCCTCAGGCGTTCTCTGATCTTCTTAGGGTGCTTTGCTCCTAACTGGGTGGAAGGCATTCCCCCTGCCCAGTCTGCCTGGCCCCCACAGTCCTCTCCTGGGGAGAGCTGAGGAACCTGTCTGGAGGAACTGCCCCTCTATTCAGATGCCCCTTTGAGGTGTGTGCAGGACAAGGAATGCGCTTTCAAGTGTCTTGAGCAGATGGGTCCATGTAGGACATTGAGCAAGAGGTCTTGGTCTTCCCTGTGCCAAGGATTCCCAGCCTGGCCTCAGGCAATCCCAGTATCTGTGTTTTCAGAGGTGGTTGATCCCTAATTCATGGACCTTGCTGCTCTGGGAGGCCTGACCAGTGTTGTCCCATGAGAAAATGAGGTGTTCAGAGAGCCAAGCAGTGGGCATTTCTAAAAACCAACGCCGCAGCCGCTGTGCACCTCCATTTCTTCACCCAGAGGCGTCAGAGTCAGGCCTGAGGGATGAGTACAAGATGCGGGGAGCAGCTATCATGGCTAATTTCTCATCTCTTTGCCTTAGTGCTCTTGCAAATGGAGAGCCCGGCTTTCTAGGGGAGAGGCTTCATTCTCTAAGGAAAATGGAAATATACAGATTTTTTTTTTCCCTTCCTGTAGCAGATTCAGCAAAAGTGCAGCTGCCTTCACAGCCTTGAATACAGAATTGACCATTCAGTTCATCCCTAAGGGGAAATGACCAAGGAGAGAGGAACAACGAGCCCCACAGTGCTCCCTGCACCCTCTAAAGTCTTTCTCAGCCCAGGCATTTTCCTCTCCCAAGTTCCAGGGGGGCCTGGCTCCCTTTGCAGGGTGCTGAAGGCTCCCCGTGTGCTTTCAAAACCCCTCTCCAAATGCCCATCAGCTTCAAAATGGTTTTTCTTCTCCCATGGAAATTTGGCAGGTTATTTGTCAATGACAGAGACGGTGGCCCAGAGGCGTGGGGACAGAAGAGAGCTGAAGCTGTGTGAATGGCTGACTTCGGAAGGCTCCATGCCACCGCAGAGGCAAAGCACATTCCATCTCTGTCAAAGGCAAAGAGGGTCCCAGGTCCTGGTGGCAGGACCACTCAGTCTTGAACCTTTTGGCTTTGAGGGGCAATGCCTTTTCCATCATCCTGTCTATTCCACAGCCCTCCCGGGCCTGATGTCAGCCCCAACTGTCCGAGAGGAAAAGAAGATGGAGGTATGAAAAGTGCTATTTATTGCTGATGTTACCATGAGTGTAAACGTGCTCCTCCGAAAAGCCACTCGGTGTCCTAAGAAGTTCATGGCCAGGTGGAGCGCCCAGGGTGATAGAGAGCAGCCCTGGCAGGCTGGCTCCCCTGCTGTGTTTTCAGTTAGCAACCAAGCAAAGCCCATGCGGAGGAATAAGAAGGTGGGACAGGGAGCGGTATCAGGAATGAAGGGCAGCTGGGGAGGTTTGTCGGCAAAACAACCCCAAACCTCACTTCTCAGGGGTACAGGAGTCAGGAGGGAAGTTGGACACCAGCAGGAAAGCTGCAGGGGCTTTTCCAAGTGAAGATAAAGGGCTCCCGTTCCTGATGATAAAGGAGGGAACATCCAGGGGGCACAGGAAGAGGTGACACATTCAAGGCAAAGTGGAAATGATCTTTCCAGGAGCCGGTGTGACGAGCACTCGTTAACATGGCTGCTGCCGTCAGGCCAGAGAAGAGAGCGTAGCAGGGATCAAACGGCAACGTATTTGAGCCCAGACAAGGATTTTAGCCAGAGGAATTAATGTGAAAGGCTTTATCTGGAAGCAGTGCATGGGGAGAAGTGTGGGATAGCTGGGACTCGGGAGCTAAGCTCAAGGTGGTGCAGCACAGAGGAGTCGGCTGCTCGGGAGAGGCGGGAGAAGGCTCTGGTGAGAGGTGATGAACTCTGCTCTCCCCAAGCCGAAACTGGGCTGACGGGCTAGACCTCCACCAGGAAATGTCAGCCAGGCTGGCTGATTTTTTTTTGGAAAGAAAGCGACAAGTCTGGCACAGCACTGTAGATCTGAGAGTCACCATAGAGATAGCGGTTGGAGTTAGTGGGTGGTGGAGATTACCCAGAGATAATGTGTGAAAGGAGAACAGAAAGGGCTGAAGGACAGGATGCTGTGGGCATCCAGCAGAAGAGGGAGGCGGGCGTAAGGAAGAGGCAGACAAGCAGAGATGAGAAAGGCAGGCGGAAAACCAGGGAAAGACATCAGAGAAGCTGAGAAGGACCAGCTTTCTAAGCCAGTGTGGCTGAATGTGTGGAGACCAGGAGAAAAGTCAAAGATGAAGACTGAGGATAGCTTTGAAACCATCATGAGGAACCTGCACAGAGGACTCTGTGCTGAGCGAATGGGACAGAAGGCAGAGACAGTGTGAGTGTAGAGGTGGAGGAGGAGAAGGCCTGGAGCAGCCATCGGAGGGGGTTTCTCCAGGCTTAGAAGATGCTTGTGCTGTAAGCCTGAGGGGCCCTAGGCAGGTTAGGGAGCGAGCAGAGATGTGAGGGTGTGAGGGGGACTGTTTCCATGGGAGGAAGGGGACAGGGTTGCCAGGAAAAATAGAGGGATCCAGGAGAGTGCCACCAAGGTGGCAGGGGAGATCTGTCTCCACTGAGCAGCAGAAGAGGATGAGGGTTGACAAGTCAGGATCTCTTACAAACCTTATGAAGACAACGGCAGGATGCTGTGTGGGAGCTCAATTTTCTGAGAGGAACGGAGTCATTTAGGGAGGAGGAGGCAGAACCAAACCCAAGAGGAACTGTTTTGAGTCGAGGAGTTTCCTTGAGTTTGGGACTTGCGCTATGGCGCTGTGCGAGCAACGGGCACTTGGGTTGTGTGAGACCAAAAGCCACTCTGGTCACACACAGGCCATTCTATTCCACATTTTATCCTCCTGGAAGTGTAGCTAGAGAACGGCTTTGCAGCCCCTGGGACAGTCTTTGAATGCAGCTTGCAACTCTCTGCTGTTAAACAGAAACAATTCCTCTGGCACTGGATCGCTCCAGTCTCCAAGGGTGACATCGTTTGTCAAAGATGCCACTGCACATTTCTGTCATCCTGACCTAAAGGTTCACCGCCAACAGGAGAAATGGCCCAGCCTGGCTCTGCGCGGGAAGCAAGCAAAGCTGGGGAGGGACCCGAGGACAACTTGTGGGGAGGGAGGTCAGAGGAGAAGGGGTGAACGCGGTGGCAGTGCAGGGTGACGGATGCAGCGCTGAGCACGCACAAAGCAATACTGGGGCTGTGGAGTCTTCAGGAACCCAAGACAAATGACCGTGTCTGACTTGGGACCTGGGGCAATAAGGAACAGACACAGTGATCCCAGATGAGGGCACTGCAGGGAGCAACCCTCCCTGTGCAGGGTCCAGACCCCAGTGTTCTCAGACAGTTGGAGGGACAGAAAAGGGGAGATGCACCCAACATTGGCATAGGGGGTTGGAATCCCCCAAGCTTGTGAAGCTCTGAGCTGGTGCGGCTCTTCCAGTGAGTTCCTACAACCCCCTCACATTCAGGGTGCTGCAGATACCTCTGGAGACCACCGAGGGGTAAAAGGGGAGAAAATCTGCCACGGGCTGTAAAAGACCTCCTGCACCCCCCCAGCTAGGCAGAGGGCTGGTTCGCTTTGGTCTTCTGTCAACGAATCACTCAGAAAGTCAACTCTTCTCCTCTCTGCTCCTTGCTGGTGAGTAGCAGCCTCTTGTCTTCGCCACACACTCAGAACCTCAGCCCCAGCCTTCCTGTGCTCTCTGTGTCCTGCTCACAGAAAAACTCTCCCTCTGCCCCTGCCTTCATCTTGGGTGGCAGCTCTTACAAAGCCTGGTTTGCCAAGGAGGAATGGTCCATCAGACCAGCCTCTGCTACCCTTTGTCATAAAATCCCTCCTAACCAGGAAATGGTTTGTTCCAGGCCATGAGGCTTTGCTGGAGGGTTGAAGTCCACACTCTCTCTGAGGACAGATGGGTGGTTATTTCATGGGCACCTATAGGCAGATTACGGGTCTCTTAGTCCACATGAACAAGCTGGAGACAATCAGCACCTCTGAGGAGAGACATGTTTCACGTAGACAAGATGCTTCATCTATAGTTGATGGTATCTTGGAATAAAAAATATCCTGCGCCCTACCTCAGAGAGCGTGCGAAGGAGGGTGCAGCAAGAACTGAAGACCCAGAAGGGTGAAATAAATGGACTAAACTCTGTCAGACTCTCACTCTCCTGTTTGCAACCCACCAATTTCAACTCAACACATGCAGAGCTAAGCAATGAGCCCAGCAGGGCTGAGGGTATAAGGCCATATCTAGTTATCTGAAAGGATGTCAGGGAGGAAGGCTGAGGAGTAATGGGATAAAACTGAAGGAAAGAGCTTAGCAAGACTGGGAAAGAAGCTTAGGCACTTAGGGAGAAGAGGCCAGAGAGGGAAGCAAACAAGGGACAGCGGAACCTCCTGCTATCGACCAAGAGCTGCTGGCCAGCTGGGATCCAGCCCCCGCCAGGACAGGCCGGCACCATGAAGAACATTAAGAGAGTATAATGACTTCCTTGGGAACTTTTGCCATGAGCCACTGTCAGACATACAGTGTTGGACCAGACAGGGGACATCACTCTGCTCCAGTGTGACTGCACGTTTTCACTGCAGGAAGCCATGGCTTGGACACCAGGAAACAGTTTATGATACTGTCCAGCTCTTCCTGGAGAGATACCGGTATGTTCAGCACCTGCAAAGCTCTGGGTAATATTCTGTGAGAAACGAGGCAGTACCACAAGGGACACGAATAAGGCAGCTTCAGCCTTCCTGCTGTTGCTCAGGAGCCCATCTCACCACCAGACTCTGACCGCACCAAGCAGGGGACCAGGGTGGGGGGGGACAGAAGCACAGGGCAGTGGAGGGAGGACCGTGCTGTAGCCATCAGACCCTCCGACCTGCAGGATGGCCCCGAGGGCCAGAGCTTTGCAGGGCTTTGCTCCTGGAGACGGTCCCTCGCTGCTCTCCTCTGCTGCCAGCCTGGCTGAAGTGCTGGAGGGGAGGTGCTGCAAGCCAGAAAGGACAAAAAACACTGTGTTGCACAGAGTGCAGTGAGTCAGGCAGCTAATTCGAGGCTAGAATCTCTTCCAGAAAGGAAAGACAAGAAGGAAGCTGCTTGTTCTGTAAGGCCGAGGCCAGGGAGACTGTACGGCAGCACCTGCAGAGCTGCACAAGCCTCTCCGTGGTCCCTGCCTCCTGCTGCATTCTGTCCCTGCGGGCTTGGGGCTGTGGCCACAGGCTCCCGTTTGCCCACCCGAACGTGGGGCCAGGCCCTCAGGCTGTGGGAAGTCCTGGGCTTGACCTAACACTCACAGAGAGCGGTGAAGGCTCCACTCAGCCAGGGAGCAGACTGCAGATTCGGAGCATCCTACCTGCTCTGATCCCAAATTTAATTCCCACATCATTTAAGTACAGTCTCTGCTACTCCAGCAGTGGTGAGGGGGTGCCGGGGTCCTAGGTCAGCCACTCTGCTGTGGTTTCCATCCAGCTTAACCACCGATGGGTGCCTGTGCAGTGACTGGCGAGGTGGCCCTTTCTGAGGCTTTAAATACAGCCGAGAGGATGGACGCTGGGTACCTACATCTCATAACTGAGATCATTTTTCTAGATGCTTGTTGCTTGGCAGCCAAAGGCTTAGAAATGTCAATTTCTAATTAAAACCATGCACCCAAAATCTACACACCCTCCCCAAAACCCAGTATTTTTATACACTGCTCTCAGCTGCAGTGGGCACGGTAATAGCTCTCAGCATGCGAACATCCAGGAACAAGCCACGTTTCTGCCAGGGAGGATGCAGGTGAGATAATACGCACTGGCTAAGCAGAAGTGCATTCAATTAAAAAAAAAAAAAAATAGATGTAGCCTGATAAGAAAGGAGATTGAGGATGTGACCCAGAAATAGAAATGAGGAAGGCTTTGCTGGAGCACACGCCAGGCACAGCAAAGCCAGCGCCCTAACGACAAAAATGACAGCAGTGAAATGTCCCTTTCCCAGGTGGGAGGTAGATGCCGGGGCCTGGACCTGGGGACAGGCTGAATGGAGGAGGTGACGGGGTTCCTTTGCCAGGGCAGTGGCTGCACCCCGTGCCAGCTGGGCAGCATCCCTCTCCCCTAGGGACCTCTGCCTTCTCCCAGGGCCAGGATCCTGCACCGGTGACTGGTCAGTGGTTGCTGAAAATGGAGTTTCCTTATAGGAACTGGAGTTTGCAACCCCAGGAAGCTGGGTCTGAGGGTGAGCTGATGTGCCCAAGGCAGGGTGGCTCTCACCCAGCCCAGTTCCTGGCTCTGGAGACACAGTAAACCCAGACCCCTGTGGCACCAGTCCCCTGGCAGAAGAAGAAGGTGACTCCATGGTGAACTCTAAGCATGAAAAAAATCAGCCTCCCTGAAAAGCACAATAAGATAAATTACTATTTTTTAAATCCGTGTCATTGGATTACAGATTTGAAGAGGTTAAAAATAATAATTGTTTGCACTTTATCTACTTTCTCTTTTATAAACCTTTAGAGTTTGTGTTTCTAAGCTCCCACTACATGAGAATAACGCCAAGGGCAGGAGGGGAAAGGCGCTGCGACGGCCCCCCCCGCGCGGCCCAGGGACATGGGGCTGCGGGAGGTCACACGTGTTTTTAGCCCCCGTGAGGTGCCCGGTGAGGGGCCGAGGCGAGTGCTCCCGGGTGGAGAGCACCGGGGCTCGCGGGGGCAAACAGCCCCGCTGGAGAATTTATTCTAGTTTGGGAGAAAAAGTTTGAAGAACCTCTTTTTTGGCATTTTCCCACAGAATAATTCTGGGTTTCTGCTTCTAACTGACATTCGCTTTCGACGTCTGAGCCAGGGATAAAATGAATATTTTTGCAACCTGACTGAATTCAAACCAAAATGCTCAGAAATGATGAAACTGTCATCGGCAGAGCAAAGCAGAGGTGGGCAGGCATCTCCAGACGCCTTGACGGCTGCAGAGTTTTATTTGCCCGGTTCAGACTGCAGAAACCATTCCTAGCCCGGCCGCTGGCCACCGGGCAGCCCAGCCACAGCCCACCCTCCCGGGTGGCCCAGGGGGGACCCGCTCGGGACCCAGCCTCAGCCCACACCCTGGGGCAGGGGCTCTTGCTCTTTTGGGGACATTTTACCCTGGCAAATTGGCCTCGGTACTAGGCTAATATTTTCCGTCACGTTGCCTGCCTCCCTTCATGCTACACCCAGCTGATTGGAGAAGACATTTGATTGGCGGGTCATACCTAACACATTTGCTTTTAACTTTTCCGGTTACTTTGTAAAAGAAATACAAATTTTTATACAATAATTTTTATAAATAATTTAAAAAATATTTTTTATAAAAAAGAAATGTGATACCTTCTTTTCTTCAGATGGAGTACGCAGTCCTAAGATGGGGGCTAGTGTGAGTTATTTCTTCTCATAGACACACCGAGAATACCACTTCTTTTGTTTTCCTGAGGGGAAGAAGGGTCTCACATCATGGAATTGTCAGAGTTGGAAGGGACCTCTAGAGATCATCCAGTCCAACTGCCCTGCCAAAGCAGGGTTGCCCAGAGCACATCACTCAGGAGCATCCAGGTGGGGCTTGAAGATCTCCAGAGAAGGGGACTCCACACCCTGGGCAGCCTGTTCCAGGGCTCTGCCAGAGCCAGAAAGACGTTTTTTTCTCATATTTGAGTGCAACTTCCCATGTTCCAGCTTGTGCCCGTTGCCCCTCGTCCTGTCACTGGGAACCACTGAGAAAAAGTCCGGCTCCATCCTCCTTCAACCCACCCTTTCGGTACTTGTCAGCATTAAGAAGGTCTCCCCTCAGCCTTCTCTCTGACTAGAGAGGTGAAAATGTGGACCCTTTTTTCTCTCATGTGCATCGCGGTCACACCTAATTAGTCACTACAGAATAATTAAAATCCCCTTTTCCTGATTTAAATACACAACTGCTTTATAAATAACGTATCAGGCACAGATCAGCAGAAATCTCCTCCTTTGGCTCCCTCTCATTAGCAAGTGGTGGCCCAAGAGGTGAGGGCATGGCAGGTGGTGGTGACCAGGAGATGTGTGCTCCCACCCAGGTGGAGCTGCGGGCACAAACGAGGCGTCACCGAGATGGTGCAGCCCCGGGGATGGGAGGGTGATGCTGCTTCATGCCCCCACCACGTGGCCACGGCCTGGGTTTGCTCCACTCTCACCCTTCAGCGTCTTTTGGCCTTTCTAAAATCTCCAGATCCCATCTCCAGATCCCATCAGGTCCCATCTCCAGATCCCACTCCTGGCCAAAAACAAAGACAAAAAAAAAAGAGAAAACAGGTTTTGCTTCCCCTTTTGCGGGGTACTTCTTTGGGAAAATGCAGCTGGGGAAGGAACCAGCTTTGAGCTGGAGACAAGAGAAATGCAGCTTCCAGGTGAGCGTCAGGTTGGAGTTCCCTCAAGAAAAGGAGGATTTCCATGGACTGGGAAGCAGGAAACACAACATGTGGGATCACTGAGCTATCACAGAGTAATTAGCTTAATACCAGCATGGAGGAAAATCTAGAACCGTTATGAGGTATTTCATTGAGTGGATGGAGAGGTGTCCCCCGACTCGAGGTGCTCAGCGCAGGGTGGGGGAGTGTGGCTGGTTTGAAGGTGCAACATCAGCATCCCCTAGGCTAGGGCCTACAGTTAATTACCTGAAAAACCCAACTATAAGCTTCATAAAAGCCTATAAAAGCTTTATAAAAGCCTAATAGAAGTAGAAATAGCTGTGCTTTGTTTTTAAAATCACTTACAACACGGCTCATTATTAGTCTTAATTATCTCCCTGCAGTGTGGAGATACCACCGCTTTATTTTTTATTTTTTTATTTTTCAGACACGGAAGGCACACAAGGCACATTTTAGCGATGAAATAGAGAGGCCATTGCAGAAGGCTGTGCTGTGCCTCCCAGCCCCCTCAGGTGACACGTGGTGGGGACGCAGAGCTCGCCACTGCCCTTCTGAGCACCCTCCTGGGCGGCGAGGCAGCCTCAGGGGGTTGTGTCCTGGAGCTCCTGCAGTTGAAGGGCCTGGAGCTGGATCTCGATGGGATGAGACACAACTCGGTCTCAGTCCCCAGTGCACCCTGAGGTGTCCATGGAGCTGGGGAAGCCTTTTCCAGCATCGCAGCACAAGCCCCAGCAACACAAGCAGAAGAGAGGAAATGGCAGGGCCATGGTGCAAGTTGAAAACCACTTCTTGAGCATGGACTGCAGTGCTGTGCAGTCCCTCAGCACACACAGGGACCTGGAAAAAGCTCTGAGTCTTGCTCCAAGTAAAGCTGGCAGCGAGGAGGTTCAACCCCATCCTGAACGTTGCAATGAAGTGGAGGCAGAGCTGTGGTGCTCCTGGCCACAGGATGCCAAGAACATATGGCAATAGATGGAGACCAGAATTCTGCTTGAAAGAGAAAACTGTAAGGGTTTGACAATTACAAGTGTGAAAAATAAGTAAATGGAAATAAATGAAATCCACAGACAGGTTATTTCAGCGCCAGAAACCAGATCTGGCTTGTGACGTCCCTGGGCTCAAAACACTGAACCATGAACCATGAGATGAAGGGATGGAGAGCAGCCCTGAGGAGAAGGACTTGGGGGTACTGGTGGGTGAAAAGCTCTCCATGAACTGACAATGTGCCCTGGCAGCCCAGAAATCCCCCGCACCCTGGGCTGCATCCCCAGCAGCGTGGCCAGCAGGGAGAGGGGGGGTTCTGCCCCTCTGCTCCGCTCTGGGGAGACCCCCCCTGCAGTGCTGCCTCCAGCTCTGGGGCCACCAACAGCAGAAGGACATGGAGCTGGTGGAGCGGGGCCAGAGGAGGCCACAGAGATGCTGGGGGGGCTGGAGCCCCTCTGCTGGGAAGGGGGGCTGAGGGAGTTGGGGGGTTCAGCCTGGAGAAGAGAAGGCTCCGGGGAGACCTTAGAGCCCCTTCCAGTCCT